>QUSF01000307.1:0-49690 GCA_003676055.1 Chloebia gouldiae
CAGGGCGACATCTTAACCTTCTTAGTTGAAAAGAAAAAGGAAAAATGATCAAGGTTCATTGTTCATTCCTCGAGGAAACATCAGAGTGATCACTCGCATCGTCCTCAACTGAGTCATCACTCAATGATCCATCCATTCGATGCCTTTCAGTTTGGTCACGGTCTCCATGTTGCCCGTTGGTCAGATTCTGTCTCTGCGGTTGCAGGTCAGGACGAACACACCTCGAAGGTACCCAGCGTGCCCCAGTATCTGTGGACACGCAAGCATACCCACACCCCGAAGCTATGAGTTCATAGGGACCTTCCCATTGTTTGGTTACTAAATTCTGCACTCGAACTTTTGCCCGAGGCTGATGTGCCTCGGCTGCAGCCTGCAACGAGAGATAATGATTTAAAATGACAGGGTTATTTGAATTTTGCTGCACAGTAAGATGATTAATGGTGTACAATGCTTTTTCCAACCGACTGTGCGGGGTCTCACCCTGCATTCCCCATTTTTGTTTTTGAAGAACCCGCTTCAGAATACCATGAGCGCGTTCTACAATAGCTTGGCCAGTTGGAGAATGGGGGATACCAAACTTGTGTGACACACCCCACAACTGCAGGAACTGCCGCACCTGCTGCGATGCGTAAGCAGGACCATTGTCGGTTTTCACAGCAGAAGGTATGCCCAGAATGGCAAAGGCCTGCCTCCAGTGGGCAATGACATCGCGGGCCTTTTCTCCAGTGTGAGCGGAAGCCCACATTGCAGAGGAGAATGTGTCCACCGTGACATGCACATACTTGAGCCAGGCCAAACTCAGCAATCTGGGTGACATTGCTCTGCCAAAGCTCCAAGGCCCTAAGGCCTGTAGGGTTTACCCCTGCTGGCAGAGGTGGAGCAAGTGCATGGCAGTTGTCACAGGATTCAACAATGCCACGAGCCTCCTTTGGCATCAGCTGAAACTGCTTCTGCAGAGTATGTGCATTCTGATGGAAAAACGCATGCGATGCCTTGGCCTGCGCGAGTGTATCAGGCTGAAGTGCTACCCACGCCAGATTAGCCAATTTGTCAGCCCTCGTGTTACCTTCTGCTACAAACCCTGGTAAATTAGTGTGACTTCTCACATGCAGAACGTAAAATGGATGAACCCGGGCCTGAATGGCATACCACAAGGTCTTCAGTAAATGGAATAAGTCAGGGTTACTGACCTCCTTCAAAACGGAGTAACCCAACCACTGCGCAGTGTCAGCCACATAGGCAGAATCCGTGACCAAATTGAAAGGTTCCTGGGAAAATCTCTCAAATGCCATGACAGCAGCCCTCAGTTCAACCAATTGGGCTGACCCATCCTCATAACCTTCCAGAACCTGCCACTCAGATCCGTCCTTCCAAGTAACAATGGCCTTTCCTGTTTTCCCCGAACCGTCAGTAAAGACAGTGGGTCCTTGCAGGGGTTCCTGACTGTTTTTGGGCCGCAAAGAGATCTGCGTAACTTTTGCCACCTGCAGTAGCTTGTGGCTAGGCAAATGATAAGTGATTTGCCCTGAAAAATTTTCCAGAGCACACTGCAGGTACACACAGTGTGCAAAGCTCCAGTCAAAGTCCTCCCAGGATACTGGGAGTATGATCTTTGCAGGATCCGCACCCATCAATTGCAAACACCGTTGCCGGCGTTTACTTATCAAGTGAGCAATCAACTCAGTCAATGTCAGTGCCATCTTCTGCAGCTGATGGGGCAGGAAAACCCATTCCAAGATGTGCTAGGGATTGGACCATTTGCCACTCCATTGACCAATGATACCTGTGGGATGCGAATCTGGAGTGGTAACGAACACAGTGACATCAACGGAAAGATCAATGCGATAAACTTGACAGGCAGAAACAGCCTGCTGAATCTCCTCCAGCACCTGACGTGCCTCAGGGGTCAATGTGTGAGGTGATTTTAAATCAGTCTCCCTTCAACAGATCATACACGGGAGACAGTTGTGCGTCGGTTAGTCCCAAGCATGGATGTAACCAGGTGATGGCACCCATCAGTTTTTGAACATTATTCAGTGTCTTCACCGAGTGTGCAAATTGCACCTCGTGGTGTTGGATTTTCCGTTCCAGAATTTTGACCCCCAAATACTTCCAAGGAGGTTGTTGTTGAACCTTTTCTGGAGCCACCTGCAGCCCATGAGCATGGAAAGCATTGAGCAACTGAGGCTGAATCCTCAGCAGCTCATCCTGGGTGGACACGGCAACCAAGATGTCATCCATATAATGATGCAGACGTGCATCAGGAAACTGCTTGCGAACTCCAGACAACGCACGAGCCATGTACCATTGGCATATGATCGGGGAATTGCGCATCCCCTGTGGCAGAACTTTCCATTGATATCGCTGTGCCAATCATTGCCAATTGCTGGCACCATGAAGGCAAATTTTGGTCTGTCATCAGGATGCAAAGGAATTGTAAAGAAACAATCCTTCAAATCCACAATGAAGATCGGCCAGCCTGCAGGAAGCATGGTAGGCAATGGCATGCCTGCCTGCAACGTTCTCATGCCTTCCATGATGGCATTGACCTTCCGGAGGTCCTGTAACAACCTCCATTTCCCAGACTTCTTTTTGATACAGAAAACAGGGGTGTTCCAGGGACTCTTAGAAGGTTCCAGATGACCCTGGTCCAACTGTTCCTGCACCAAATTTCAAAAAGTGATCAGTTTATCTTGAGGGAGGGGCCACTGGTTTTCACAAACAGGTGTATCCACCAGCCACCGTATAGGAGGCGTAGGACACTCTGCGCCCTTCGCAACAGTGGCCCCCATCAAAAACCCGTCCCAATGCGTACCCCACACGCAGACAGAACATCCCTCCCCCAGAGGTTAGCAAGAGAAGAAGTAACATGAGGCCTAATCCAGGTCGTCTGTCCCTCTGGGTTTGCAACCAGCACAGGCCGCTGGCTCACATAACATTGCGCTGTTCCCCCCAGGCCCGCAACAGACGTCTCTACTGGATCCAGGGGCCAGTCCGAAGGCCAAACAGCAAGTGAGAGAACTGTGACATCAGCGCTGCTGTCAAGAAGCCCACGCAGGCGGATCTCCGATGGCGTCGCACCAGGGATGGACAGGGTACACAGCATCTCAGGACGGTCTTTGGTGAGGACAGCAGTCCAGTGAACCAGAGGCAGTCCAGTAGATCCAAAACCGCCATCACCCCGTGATTGGTCAGCCGTCCTGTGAACAGAAGACTTAAAAGGCACAAGTTGAGCAAGCCGCATCCCTTTCGGGATCATAACAGGGGGTGGGTGTGGGAACCATTGCACAAATCTGCCCTGTGAAGTCTGCATCTATGAGACCCAGGTGCACAATAATGCTCTGAAGTGTGGCACTAGACCTCCCCATGAGGAAGGCACTCATGCCTTCACCCAAGGGACCAAAGGCATCCAAGGGAACCTTGTGCACATTGCAAGAGTCTAAAACTACTGTTGCTGCTGTGCAGACATCCACACATGCTGACCCATGGGTGCTAGCGACAAGCTGGCTGAGCAGACCTCCATGGGCTCTGGGGTCTGGAGAGGAACTTGTGTCCGAGCGCCCCCCTGTTTCATGCTCCGCTTCCCGTTTCCGAGGCCCGGGAGTGCTTGGCCACTAACATGAACAGTCGCCTTGCAAACATCTGCTGGATGGCCTGGCCTTCCGCATCGGCCACACACATACGAGGGAAATTTTCCTTTCTGTGCTTTCTTCCCTCGTTTGGTGCTCATCTGAACAGTCCCCCACGGCTGCTGCCAGCCCTGCAGTGCTGCCCAGACCGGTTGCACAGCAGTAGCCCAAGCATCCACCTTCCGAACCTAGGTCTGCACAGGCCACTGCCATCTGCGAGAGTGTAGCCCCTTCAGGAAGAGCCTGTATAACTCTTTTGCATTCTGCACTGCAGTGGATCCGAGGAAATCTCTAAAGGACCATCCGCCTCAGCTCAGGTTCTATCACCTGTCGTTCCACAGAGGCCGTCAACCTCTCTGCAAAGTCCATGAACGATTCATCGACCCTATGAACAACAGTCAGAAAGGGTTCCATCGGAGCAGACATTTCTAAGGTCTGGATCACAGCTGCTAAGGCTAACGTTCTGCACTGCTCCAGCATGAGAATATCATATCAATCCTGCCTCTGAGGATCAACATAATTGCCTGTGCCCATCAGCATGTCAGTCATAACCACACGCCTGGGATCCTGCTGCCCCCGTGTAGCATTCTTCTGCACTGTACTGGCCACTAAACCAGACCACTTGTCCTCAAATACGTCAAATTGCACAGGGTTAAAAAGAGCCTGTGCCACAGAACGAATATCGGAAGGTGTCAGCAGGTCAGCAACAAGTAATCGGATTGTCTGCATAACTTCATCAGACCCAAGACCATACTGTGCAATGCTGTCTCAGATTTCCTTCAACACCTTAAATGAAAAAGGCTGATGAGTGTTATGAGTAACACCCCTGAGCACAGGAAAAGCTTGTGGGCCCCCTGGTAAGGCTGCATCACCCACCATGTTATGTCCTGTGGACCTCGGGACAGTGGCAGCCCCTGGGCTGCGAGGCCGTGCAACATCACTGGACACCACACCCCCCGCAGCATCAGCAGAGCCAGAGGAGCCTTCCCTGGGATCCGGCAGGCTCCGTAGGTGGGCAGAGTCACACATCTCCTCAGCCTTATCCAGAACCTCCTGCCAAAACCGCCCATGGTCCTTCGGACGCATGGTTACCTGGCAGGTGGGGAAGGTCCATAAAGTCAACGGGGAGGATCCGCTGCCATGGGGAGTCACCGGTCTCTCGCTGGCCGCGTCAGCAGTCGCGCTAAAATTGAACACCCCAGCGCCCTGCCGCGCCACAACCCCGGCCCCCACTGCAGTCGGGGAAGGCGGAGCTGAACCAGTCAGTGCCCTGGTAGTGCCGTCCGCAGTATCAGCAGAGGGCACCACAGCGGGCGCTGGCAGCGGCTCAGATCACAACCCCAGCGCGGTACCCCCACACCCTGGGCCAGGGGAAGGGTGCTGCACAGAGGGAGATGTGGCGGGATGACACAAGGGAGTCCGGCAGACCCCAAGGAGCGTTGCAGCCATGATGCAGAGCCTCCCAGCAGGTACCACCCCCATCAGGCAGGATGGGATGGGCTGCCCGCCTGCTGGGGTGGGGCCTGGTGAAACAGCGACCAACGCCCCGCCTATGGCCGCCCCCAACACCTGCGCATGCCCAGCAGGCTGTGCAGACTGCGCAGGCTCTGGGATCAGTCAGGTCGTCCTTGTAAGGCAAACCCGAGACCGAACCGGGTGAACCCGCCTGTGTTGTCTCCAGGGGAAATGTAACACCACAGTTTGGGCAATGCACCATCACCGAGTCAGACGCAATCAGAGACGGGGGCTGAACCACGGGCCCTTGTTTACCTTCGAGCGCCGGGAAGGCACAAAGAGAGAGAGCTTTCCCCCCCAGCCCACTACGTCTGCAGCGCGGAGTGGGGCAAGGCGGCCAAACCGGCTCCCCCAAGCCCCCAGAAATCCGTGGGGCTTCGTCTACTGACCGGACACTCAGAGCCAGTGGACTGGGAGCCCGAGCCACCCCAGAGGAGTAGCCATCTTCCAGCTCACTCCCCCGGGGACAAGGGAAATCAGGGCCACCCCAGAGACACTGGGTGTCCTCAATATCCACATACGAGACAGATAGGTCCCCCAGAGAAGCCCGAGAACTGCCAATTTCAGACCCCTGCCAAAGGGCATCCAACCTCTTCCACAGCATCACCAGTGGCCCAACATCTTCAAAACGACTATCAAGCAGGGCGTCCATGAGGTGATCTCCCACGGGAGACCAATTCTCCCAGGAAAGGGCCTCTCCAAGCCTGGGAAAAAATCCCTGTTTCCCTACCCAGAAAAATAACCTCTCAAAATCATCCCAACAAAAGAGAAGGTGTTTTCACTTCAGCACCTCTCTCCAAACATCCAAAGCCACAGACTCAAAAATCAAGCTTTGTTGATTTCAAAGCTCTCCATTACCTAGACAAGAGCAGGCAAAGCGCTGAACAGAGAGAGAAACAACCTCACCCACGTTCTCAGCCTAAGCTGCAATACACTCTGGTGGTCACCAGATGTTGCTATAGGACACGTGAAAGCACAACACGAGCCACTGCTATTGCAAGGTAAAGAAGAAGAAAGTTTATTCTCTGACTCCAACTTTTATACTTTTCCAAAGGTGGTAGCGGATTGGCCCCACGTTGGGCCACCTCTCCAAAGATATTGGACAAACCTCCAGTACATCAAATTTCTCCACCCCCATAAAGGAATGCAAACCAATATGTTGTTTACAGAAATTGTGTCGGAAAGTTCTCTAAAAGAATGTAAACTCAGAAGGCTTTAGAAAATCTTAAGAATCAGGGCGACCATTAGCCATGGCAATAGAAACTGCTAATGTCCCTAAAATCTTTGCCCAGGCAAAGTTGTGACACGCATTTTATCATCAAAATGTACCTGAACTCATCAGAATCTTTAAGCTCTCAAAAAATCATGCAAAAGCTATTGTCGCCAAATGCCCACACCGTCAAAATTACCGGATACCATCTATGGGGATAGGAGTCAATCCCCGAGGACTGATCAGCTGCCAGCTGTGGCAGAGAGATGTTACTCACTTTCCACCTTTTGGAAGGTCAAAATACATACACGTATCAGTCGACACATTTTCAGGAGCAATATTTGCATCAGCTCATCTAGGAGAAACTACACAGCACACCATAAAGCACTTCCTCCTTGCAATTGCTACTCTGGGAGTACCAAAACAAATCAAAACCGACAATGAACCTGCCTATACCTCTCGAAAGTTAAGAGAATTAAGTTAAATTCAGTGAATGGGGAATAGAACACAAAAAAGGTATACCAGCAAATCCCACAGGACAATCAGTTGTAGAAAGGACACATCAAACCCTCAAAAGAGTCCTCAATTAGCAGCAAAGAGAACCAAAAATCATATCTCTAGTTGAAAGACTTTGCAAAGCTCTCTACATCTTCAACTTCCTAAATTGTACAACATCAGAGCCTGACCCCCAATACTTCGCCACTTCACAAACACTACCCAAGGAAAGCTCACTGAAAAACCACCAGTGCTTGTGAAGGACCCAGAAGCACATCAAACTTCTGGGCCCTTCCAGTTGATTACTTGGGGTAGAGGGTGTGCGTGTGTTCTACTACCATCTGGTCCATCCAAGATGGTATCCAGGGAAAAACATAAAACCATACCTAGGCACTGCAAACCCTACTCCCACAAACAGTGACAAGAACTACCCTGAGTCAAATACAAGACCTCCTCAAAACCAGACAAGTTCTGCCTGGAGATGAAGACATTGCCGAATGCCCAAATACTGAAGAAAAGACTGTCCCATCACGGGACAGGAGACAAAACAGCGATTGGAACAACATTCTGCTGTAGCAGTCAAGCCATAAGCCAGACACAGCCTGAAGAAAAATTATTCTCTAAATGATGTTATTACCCTTTAGTTTACCCTAAAAACCCCTATTGCTTTCCTTTCTTAACTTTTACCAAAAACCCCTAACCTTATACCCACTCCCCCATCCTTAGCTTGTATGTATATATATATATATATATATATATATATATATATATATATAAAAGCAGGGGGGAAGGAAAGGAGGAAATGAATAAGGGAGAAAATGCTCTCCTCCCACCATAAAAATAACAAATTTTGCTTATATTCCCTATCAGAAGCCCCATCGTTGTCCAAAGATGAAATTGTCTCTGTTGGTGCTGTCCTCACTGCTGCCTGGATGCTCCTCATGGCACCATGTGCCTTTGGCTGGATTAGCCACAGCCTAGCCACAATGGTTGGGTAACCTTAGTAAAGACATCAAAACAGGATAACGTGCTTATCCATGGGAAGCATTGATAACCCACTTTCCACATGTTTGGTAGGGATTGCGTTCTTAGCAGATGACTGGCCCGTCTATAATTTAGAGCTCCTCCACACCACAGCTGAGAGACCCAACATGGTAGATACTTGGGACGAGTGGACAAAAATCTTGCCCAGTGCTCCAGAGGAACCCCAAGAATTGAACCTGTTGGGGTCCTCCAAGGCAACATCCTTTGTCAAATTTTACTTTTGACATCCAAAGAACAATTGGCCAGAAATTGACCAGACAAAAAACACATACAGAAAAAACATATCACCTATTAATAAAGCCTATAACTATCCGGATTGGTGCAATTACACTGCTCGGGTGATCTCTGTATCCTCTCTCCACCCCAAAGTATTACCCAAGGGAACATTTCTCATCTGTGGTGACAGAGTGTGGGCTGGGATCCCCTCCTGTCAGGAGGTCCCTGTGCCTTTGGAAAACTTTCTACCCTCACACCAAGTATTACCTTGTTACATAATTGGAAGAAAGAAAGCGAATTAAAATGCCACAAAAGATCCTGCATGGAATTTGATGAAAATTGTGATCCAATATTATATATATAATTGGAACAAACCAAAAAAGATTGCAGTCTCCCTGTTCCTACCTTGGGTAGCTGCAGCTAAAGCCCTTGGTTAAATAAATTACTTAGGGTACTGGCTCAGTAAGCAAGCCAATGCCACCTCTGCCACCCTAAGTGATCTTTTAAAGGAAGAACAAACCATGAGACATGCATCGTTTAAAAATCAAGCAGCGATCAACTTCCTACTGCTAGCCCATGGACATGGCTGCCAAGATTTTGAAGGGATGTGTTGCTTCAATCTCTCTTCACGCTCTGAATCCATCCACGCAAACATCCAGAAACTGAGGGAACTTGTGAAGGACTTAAAAGTAGAAACCAACTCAGACTGCGTCAATGACCTTTTCTGTCAATGGGGATTAATGGGATGGATTGCATCTTTGGTTAAGGGAATTTTGTGGATTTCCATTGCACGGTGACTGGAGCAAAGAAGCCCCTCTTCTGCATTTGGGCCCTCGTTACTCTGTAAGGCTATAGGTCATATTCTCCTCAACCCTGGCAATTGGACAATTTCCAACACACCACAGTACCCTATATAAACTCCCATTGCCGCCTAGTTCGGCAGAAGAACTGTCGCTGCATCCCTTCAGAGGAGCTGGCAATAAAGGACACCGCTGTGGAACCACATACAGCCTTCTCTCTCTCTCTATTCCTGTGTGTCTGCCAGAGGCACTTGCGAGCAGAGCGAAATCATTAAGAGCTGAACTCACAGAGCTGAAATCACTCCAGAGTTGCTTGCTGAGTTGCCTGTGGCTGGGAGCTGAGCTGAGGGACCCAGACAGGCTGAGCCTGACAGTGCAGCACTATCCGGGCACCCACGGCAGCGGCAGCCCGGGGGTCAGATGGACCCCTGGGACCCCAGGCCGCATTAACCAGGAGTGACTGGGATCACAGAGGAACCATAAAGGAAGTTACTGATATAATACTGGGACTATCTGGGAATGACTGGAATCATACTGGGAGTGACTGGAATCATACTGGGTGACTTGGAGTAACTGGGATCTTACTGGGGACAAATGGTACCGCAATGAGAGTGACTGGGTTCATACTGGGATCATACTGGGAAGGACAGGAACCATACTGGGAGTGCCTGGGGTGAATGGGAACACCTGGGAACATGCTGGGATCATACTGGGATCATATCGGGAGTGGCCGGGATGATACTACAATCACACTGAGTGTAACTGGAAGTGACTGGGACCATACTGGGGGTGACTGGGAGCCACAGGGCCCATGCTGGGAGGGGCCTGGGGGGAACTGGGGAAACTGGCCCAGCTGGGGCTCAGGGTTGTTCTCCCCCAGGACTGCCCTGGGTCCTGCTGGCACCCCTGGCCCCACAGAGCCAAGGGACAGGGGACAGGGACAGGGGACAGCCAAGGGACAGGGCACAGCCAGGGAACATGGCCTGGCCGAGGGACACTGAGCCCCAGCACTTCAGGCTGTTGCCCTTGGGCTCCCAGCACAGGACCAGGGGCAGAATCCCCTCCAAAAACTGCTGTTTGCTTTCAGCTCTGCTCTGGAACATTCCCCAGGAGTCCCTGCAGCGGCTGCAGCCCGGCCAGGTGCCTGGTGCCACCAAAGCCACTCTGGCAGTGCCCTCCTGCCCTGGGCAGAGCATGGAACACCCAAGGAAAGGCTTGTGCTGGGCTCAGGGCAGGGACAGGGCACTCCCCTGGTGCTGCCACAGGCACAGCAGAGCCAGCCTGGGCAAAGGATTGGGATCGATCTCCCATGGAATCCCAGCACAGATTACTTCTCATTGCACTACTCTCACTGGATTGGTCATCAATTCAAATCATTTCCCCACAGAGTTCCCATGGCAGTGGGTTAGGGGGGAGATCCATCTATGGAATTCTCACCTGACTGGGACGAGTGTGAGATCTGGTCATGGAAATTCCATGGGAATCCCTGCATTCCCAAGTCCCCCATTCCTGAGTCCCCCATCCCCACAGGAATTACCCTTCCCCTCTTACACCCACCCTTGTGCTCCAGAGCCTCCCGACCATATCTGATGTATTTTGGGGGCCCTTCCACACAGCTGTGTCCCAGGTAATGCTTCATCTCCTCTACCATGTTCCCTTTGGATTCCCAGCACCTCTGGATGATCCAGGCGGCACCATCAGACACTACAAAGCTCCCGGATCCCAGCTGGAAGGAGATGAAATCTCAGCCCTCGTAGCCGTACCCATGGGATCCATGGGCGCTCTGTTGGACAGGAGATCACAGCTGGAAATCCCCTGCACTGTGTGGAGACCTGGGAACGAGGAGAGAACGGACCCATGGAGTTGTGTCCCAGCCCCAGGGAGCCCCTTGGAGCTGGAGTCCCTGGATTCCCACCCCAGGCCCACAGATCCCCTCCATCCCCAGAGATTCCATCCCAGCCCCTCAGAGTCCTCCATCCCACAGATCCCAGCCCAGCCCCTGGCTCCCTCCACTCCCCCCACTCTGTACCAGCCCCGTCTCCAGGTCATTGTTGGCCACGGGCCGGTTCCTGTCCTTGAGCAGGGTCTGGCTATCCCAATATCCCAGCTCTAGCTGTCCCAATATCCTGGCTCTGGCTATCCCAATATCCCGGCTCTGGCTATCCCAATATCCCAGCTCTAGCTGTCCCAATATCCTGGCTCTGGCTATCCCAATATCCCGGCTCTGGCTATCCCAATATCCCAGCTCTGGCTATCCCAATATCCCGGCTCTGACTATCCCAATGTCCCAGCTCTGGCTATCCCAATGTTCCAACTCTGGCTGTCCCAATATCCCAGCTCTGGCTATCCCAATATCCCAGCTCAGCTCCCGCCCCCATCCCTGTTGTCTGTGGCTCCATCCGGCCCCGCTCGCTGCCACAGCGCTTGCAGGGGGTCCCGTCCATGTCCCCCACAATCAAGGACTGGGGGACCCCCGGGCTGGGCTCCGACACCACCACTTCCAGGAACTGCAGGGAGTGGAGAACTGGGGGGACATGGAGATCTGGGGGAACTGAGGAGGCTAAAAGTGAGAGTTTGGGGATCCAGGGGGGTCCACACACCAAGGAAAGGGGGGACATGAAGAGCTGGCAGAGCTAGGAAGGAGGTTCAGGGGCTCAGAGCCAAGTAAAGGGGGTGCAGGGACTGGGAGAGCTGGGATGGGGTGTCCAGGGAATCTTGTGCCCAGGAAAGGGGGTGCCAGGGCTCCTGAGTGTGAGGAAAGGAGGGGCTGGGGGCTGGGAAAGTCAGGAATGGGGGCCCAGAGGTCCCAGGTCAGGGAAAAGGGTGGGGCTGCGGGCTGGGAGAGGAGGGGGGCAGGGAAAAGGTTGTGTTGGTGCTGGATAAGGGGGTCTTGGTTCTCAGGAATGGGGGTGCAGGAAGGGTCACGGAAATGGGGGGGCAGGGATGTGGAGAGGTAGAAGGGAGTTCCAGGGGTCCTTGAGCCCAGGAAAGGGAAGTCCAGGTTTTCCCAAAAAGGGGGAATCAGGAAGGGGACACCCGGTATGTTCGGGAAGGGGGAGTTCAGGGGATCTCTGGTTTGCACAAAGAGGGGGCTGGGGGCTGGGAAAGGCAGCAGTGGGGGTCCAAGGCGTCCCAGGATCAGGCACACGGGAAGTCTGGAGGCTGGGAGCGTGAAAAGGGGAGCAGGAGGCCCTGATGTCCGGAAATGGGGGATCCAGGGGGGTCCTGGTGCCGGTAATGGCGGTTCTGGGTCCCGGTGCCGGCGGTCCCACTCCCCCTCGCCTGCCAGGAACACCCCCAGCCCCAGCGCTGGAGCCATGGCACTGCTCCTCCTCACTCCCAGTATGATCCCAGTAGAATTCGGTCACCCAGGAGCTGCTCCCAGTATGATCCCAGTACAGCCCAGTCACTGCCACTCCTGGCATCCCCCCATACCCCTCTCTCCGTTCCGACCTGTCCCGGCTCCATTCCCGCCCCTCCCGCGGCTGCGCAGCTTCGGGAGCGGGGAAGGAGGAGGAGAGAGGGAGGAAAAGGCGGAGCGGCAGCCGGAAACAGCAGGAGCTGAGGACGGGGAACCGCGGGGCTCCGGCGCTGCCTGAGCTCGCAGCACCCCGGGAGCATCGCCCCCATCCCGCAGGTGCCCGGGGAGGCGGAGCTCGCCCCAAATATCCCGGGGCTCCCTGGGTTTGGGGTTTCTTGGGGGGGTGTTTGGAGCTGGCAGGGCTCCAAAGCCGAGCCGCAGCTGGCCCTCGGGGGGACATCGGGGGGGCCCCGGGAGGTGTTTTAGGGGGGTCCCGGAGGGCAGTGGTAGCGGCAGAGCCCCGGCGGGGGGACACCGGTTTTGGGGAGCCCCGGGAGAGCCGCGGCTTCCCTGGGCAGGAGCCCAGAGAGAGGAGAGCCCCAGGAACCGCAGCGGGCACCCCGAGAGGGGGGACCCCTGGCAGTGCCGGCACTCGGCAATGGGGGGTGCTGGGGCTGGAGGGGCGGCATGGCCGGGAAAGGGGTTCGGGGCTCCTGGGGCTGCCAGGGCCTGCTCCCAGGATGAGCCCAGTTGTTCACCCTGTGTGCTTCCTGTTTCAACGGTACTCCCAGGATGAGCCCAGATGAAGTGATACACAGAATAAATATATAGACTCCAAAATTTGGGGTAGTTATGAAGTGGGTATGTATTGTCAGCACCCAACACAAGTGAGATAGCTCTCCAAGACTTGTGCCCTGAGCCTTAGTCTGACCCACACCTTTATTCACAAAGGTGTTCCATATGCAGTACATTGCACAACTTTTCTATGTATACTCAACCCCTGGCCCCGCCTGCCCACCCCTCTCATGCTAAATAGGTCCACGCCCTTCTAGGCACATGTGGTTTGCCGTGGTGGTCCTGCAGAGGTCTCTGATGGTCTCTTGAGGCTGAAGATCATGGTCTTCCTCATGCTTGAACTTTTGAATTTCTCCCCTTTGTGTGTGCGCTTTTGGTGCTTATCTGGGTACCGTCTGTCAGTCTCGGTAGGCTTAGGGACAGAGGAGCCTCTTTATCTGGGTTCTTTGTATCTTTGGTCCTTTCTAGTATTGTTCTTTATGTAGGAAGCTTCAGAAATGTGCATTTTCTTATGCCCTTTTGTATCTTGGCAGAGGTTTCTTAAGTAATAAGTTAAAATTCAACACATAACTTTACAATCTAGAATATAAATGCTTAATTAATTTTGTTAACTTAAGTGAACTCCAAAAATCTGCGTTTCAGTCCCCCCTTTTCTTCAAAATATAGTAAATTCTTTTACTATAGGGGTTTTGATCTAAATTCTGACTTATCATTATGACAGTTCTCTTTTAGCAGGATTCCATGAGTCCTTGAGAGTGAAGTCAAAATAGCCACATGTTTTAACATCCTCCAATTCCACATGAGTGTTAAAACAGACATCATTATACGTATGGTAACTAAAATTAATAAAAGTATGATCCCAGTTGCTGCTGGTGAACATCCAAATAGTGCACCCCACCAGTTATGATTTGTGTCTTGTTTTACTCTTTGCAGGATTCTGTTTATTTCGTGTATGTCATGATGGACAATTACAGAGCTCTGTGCCCATTCTTTTGAATCTCTTCTACAATTTTGATTAGATCTTGATGTTTCATCTTGGGTTAAATTCATTCCAATGGGTGTGAGTGGTAATTCGTTTTATGTCATGTTGTTTGATTTGATTAACTGGTGGGATACGACTGGTGCTGAATACACAAAGTCACACCTGGTAACCTTAATAAAGTAGCAAATACAAAAATTTGAATGGCTCTTAACAGCTATGGGGACTTTGTTCCTATCAATTTCTATGACATCACATACAGTCCTTAAACATACACAGTTATTACCTATATACACTAGTGCAGTTTGTTGGTTGGTGTCTGGGTGGATCTCAAAGTGGCAAATGCCTTGGTCAGTGTCAAGGCATATGTCTTGAGCACTAACCAGATTATTCTCACAGATGAATCCTTGTTGTTCCTGAGCAATGCAAGGCTCCAAGTTAATGGTTTGCCATTTCCCTTGGATTTTCCAAGCCCATACCCTGTGTTCTGAGGGGTCTAATACCAGTTTTTCATTACTCAACCCTAAGGCAACAATGGGGTGAATAGTGTGGCATTCAATGGGGTGAACTGAGGCATTATGTATAGTGAGCACAAAGGCAGTAGCCGCGTTAGTGGTGGGATTATATGTAAAATTTACCATGGTCCACCAAGATTAGAAGTTTCTCTCCAAGTCTGTTGAACTGTCCCAGACAACCTTCCGTACTTCAGTTGGAAACACCCCCTCGCTCCCTTCTCTTATGATTAGAGCAGCTGTTGACTGTATCCATAATTGTGTTTATATACAGCTAAGAGCTAAAGATATGTTATCCTTTGCCCCCTTTAGTGCATCATTAGTAAGCTATGGTCATGATCTTCAGTTTCTCTCCCATCTTGGCAACACCTTTGAGACGCCACTGTCTGTTTCCCAATGCCAATAGAGATGATTGTAAAGGCTGTTTCAATTTTATCAGATTGCTAGTTGCTACAGCTAATTTCTTCATTAATATTTCAGTGTCAATCCCATTCAAGACCCATAACCTGGTCTGTAACATCCCAGTTAGATCCCTTCACATTCTGTCCCTGAAGTGTACTTGTTTTTGCGGCTATTTTGTCCATCACTCGAAGGATGACCTTAGGAAGGGGAAGCAAACTGGTTGAACTGTTGAGATATTAGTTTGCATTAACAGCTCGACATGCTTAAGGGACCATTCTGCGTTAAGTAACAGTTTTTGTTTACCCATATTCCATATAACATGCTGGCCGATTTCATAAACCTGAGGTTCAGGCCTGAATGGCGTATTTTGGGTTTGTGCTTGAGTGCTGGTTGTAACAGGCTTGGCTATAGTGCTTATCATATATTTGAAAGACAGTCCAGTAGTATCGCGGGAGCAGAGGCAAACCACATTGACAGCTTGTCTTAATGTGAAGTTGTGCCAACAGTCTAATTGATCTGGATGATTGCAAATCTTCAGCACTTACTCACACTGATTTGGGTTGCTTTACTATGAGTAGTCCCATTAATCATTTGACATCCTATCTTAATTACCTCCCCTTCAAGTGACCAAAACCTCTGTTTCTGCCATTCCTGCTTTTTATATATTTGGTCACTGTGCATGACCAGAATTGTTAGATTTAAACCTTTTAAATTGGAAGACTTCCCCATGGATCCGATGTATTGAGTAAAGGTTTGGGACCAGAACCATTCAGCATTGCTCTGGCTAGGAGTATTTTCTAATTTTTGGATTATAACTGTGGTTGTAAACAACACTTTAGCAAAAATCTCCACATACCATGATACATTCATTTTGTCTGGGTAAGTTTCAGTTTCAGTTCACTATTACCCGGTGTTATTCTCCAAGTGGCTTCTGGAGTTTTCTTAACATAGCTGTGGTGGATCCAAGCGCTTTGTTCCTTAATCTTGATTGCAGTGGAAGTGGTAAGGAGCACTTGGTATGGTCCCTCCCATTGTGGTTCCAGGGCTTTCTCTGTAAGAGACTTAACACATACATAGTCTCCAGGCTGTATGTCATGTACTGGTGCATCGAGCTCTGTGCCCCAGGTTCCGGCCACATATTTTTCAATTGCTCTAAGTTGTTTATTTAGAGCAATTATATAGGAGGTTAGTGACACATCTTGGGTAGACATTCCCTTCAGCACCCCATATAGTCTCCCATAAAGCAATTCAAAGAGACTCAGCTTTTCTTTAGTCCTGGGTTTGGTTCGAATCCGCAGTAATGCTAATGGGAGGGATTGAAGCCATAATAAATTAGCTTCGTTTCCCAGTCATACAACTTGTTTGATTAAATGATTCATTTTCTCTACCTGACACTTGATTATGGGTTATATGGGGTGTGAAGTTTCCAGTCTATGCCCAAGTATTGGCCAAACTGTTGCACCAATTTTGTGATAAAATGTGATCCCCTATCTGAGGAGATTGTGGCTGGGACTCCAAAGTGTGGTATGATTTCCTGTACCAATACCTTAGTTACTTCCCGAGCTTTAGAAATCCTGGTGGGGAATTCTTCTGGCCATTCTGAAAAGGTATCTGTTAGCACTAATATAAACTTATACTGCTCTTTTCTTGGCAATTCTGTGAAATTGATTTGCCACTGCTGCCCCAGCCCATGACCCTTCCCAATCTGGCCAAGTTTTGGTTTGGTAATATTTTTGGGGTTGGTCTGGAGGCAAAGGTCACATTGTTGAGTCACTTGTGTGGTAGTTGCCTGTAAATACCTTGCTGTGATCCTTTCATTTAGATATTTATATAGGGCATCAATACCCCAATGTGTTTTCTGCTGTTCCTCCCTTACGAGGGACCATAATAAATAGGGTATAACTAATTTTCCATCTGTGGTGGCCCATCCCTCTTCGTTATCGTCTCCTTTTTGCTCATAGATCAATTTTTTGTCTAATTTGTTGTATTTTGGCTTACCTTTGAGGGAAATTTGCCTGTCTGGAACCAGGGCTGCCTCAGTTATTACCTCAATTTTTGCTGCTTCTTTTGTTTCCCTATCTGCCAGCTCGTTCCCTTCTTCCAATTCTGAGTGTATCTTCTGATGTGCCTTAATGTGCATGATTGCTGCTTTCTCTGGCAACTTGACTGCTTCCCAAAGTTGCAGTATTTTTGATGCGTGTTTAATATTTTGCCCTTGAGAGTTCAGCAGTCCTCTGTCTTTCCAAATGGCTCTGTGAGCATGCACTACTCTAAATGCATACTTTGAGTCTGTATATATGTTTATTTCTTTCCCTCTTGCCAGTTCCAAGGCTTGAGTTAGAGCAACTATCTCGGCCTTTTGTGCAGAGGTATTCGTTGGCAGGGGCCCAGATTCTATTACCTCCTTTCAGATAGTAATTGTGTACCCAGTGTGCCGTTTTCCACCGATGACGTAACTGCCTCCCTCAGTGAACCAGACTTCTGCATTCTCGAGAGGGATGTCCTTCAAGTCAGGGCAATTGGAACAGGTGGCCTCGATGGTTTCCAGGCAGTCATGTTCTATTGGTTCTCCCTGGTTTCCACTGAGGAAGGAGGCTGGATTGACAATGTTAGTCATGACTATCTCTACATCATCTTGCTCCACCATGATAGCTTGGTATCTCAGGAAACGTTGTAGGGAAAGCCAGTGCCTGCCTTTCACCTCTAGTACTACAGACACCGTGTGAGACACTAGCACAGTCATTTTCTGGTCCAGGGTGAATTTACGTGCCTCTTGGATGTTCAGTACAACTGCTACAACAGCTCTGAGGCATCCAGGCCACCGTTTAGCTGCTGCATCCAATTGCTTAGAGAAGTAAGCCAATGCTCTCTGTTACGGGCCGAGGTCCTTGCTAATATTCCCAAGGCAATTCCTTGCTTCTCATGGGAGAACAAAAGGAAATGCTTACTCACGTCTGGTAATCCCACAGCTGGAGCTGACATGAGGGCTTTTTTCAGTTGGTTGAAAGCCTGTGTAGGTTCCTTTGTCCATTAGATGTCCCTGCTTTCAGTTGCAATCAGTTCATATAAGGGCTTAACAAACAGTCTGTGGTTATAGATCCATAACCTGCACCACCCTGTCATCCCCAGGAAAGTTCATAGTTCCTTTACAGTCTGAGGTTTTGGGGTCTGGCATATTGCCTCCTTCCAGCTTTGGCCTAGGGTACGTTGTCCAGCACTGACTTCATAACCCAGATAAGTTACTTTCTGCTTTCCTACTTGGGCCTTTTTCTTTGATACCCGCTACCCTTGGAGCCCCCAAAAGTTCAAGAGGCTTACTGTCCAGGCCATGCATGCTTCTCTTGTCCGCGTGGCTATCAGGATGTCATCTATGTACTGTAGCAGCTTCCCTTCCTCTGGAGGGACTTCCCAGGTCTCTAATTCCTTTGCAAGTTGTTCTCCAAACAAAGTAGGTGAGTTTTTGAATCCTTGTGGGAGTCTGGTCTATGTAAATTATTTGCCCGCTTTTAGGACTTTCCCATTCAAATGCAAAAATTTTGTGGCTGGCTTTGTGGATAGGAAGGCAAAAGAAGGTGTCTTTTAAATCTAAAATGGTAAACCAAGTTAGTTTGGGTGTTAAGCAAGTTAATAATATGTAGGGATTGGCCACCACAGGATACAGATCCTCAGTTACATTGTTCACAGCTTGCAGATCTTGTACTAACCGGTATGACCCATCAGGTTTGGGAACTGGTAGGATAGGAGTGTTAAAATCAGATTGACATTCTTTTAATAATCCTAGATGCAAAAAGTTCTCTGTTACTGGGCTAATCCCTTCCTTATCTTCCTTCCTCAAGGGATACTGTTTAACCCTGACAGGTTGCTTTCCCTCTTTTAGTGTGATCTGTATAGGAGGAGTGTTTCTTGCTCTCCCTGGTACATCAGAGGCCCATACCCCGGGGAATACCTGATTGATTATCTCTTCATCAATTTCAGTTTCTCTCATGACTTTGCTAGTGGTTAGTATCAAACTCAATACTTGTACATACTATTGATCATTTACCTCCAGAATCATCTCCCCATTGTTAAATGCAATAGTTGCCTGTAATTGTCCCAGCAAATCTCTGCCCAAAAGTGGCTCAGGGGAATTGGGCATATATAGAAATTTATGGATCCCCTACTACTTTCCCAGTTTATATTTTAACGGCCTAAAGAAAAATGCCTTTTCAGTTTGGCCAGTGCAACCTGTAACTATAGCATAATCATCCCCTATGAGCATCAAGGCTGTATTTAGAACCGAGTACGTTGCTCCAGTATCGACTATGAATTTTACTTCTTTCTCCATTTCCCCCAGTTTCAGATTTACAACCAGAGGGCTTGCTGGGGTAGTCTCTTCCGGTCCCCCCTAATCCTCCTGCACATGGGCAACCATCCCTCTCTGATTCCCTTGAACATTCTGTTTCCGTTCCGGACAGTCCTTCTTCCAATGGTCCTGTCTCTTACAGTTGGCACATTGATTTCTGCCTAATCAAAGAGGGCCTTGCTTGGATGGCCCCTGCCTGCTCTCACGTTTTTCTCTCCGCTTCTCCTGCACCATTGCTATTAAGTTTTTCATCCCTTGTTTATACCCTTCTTCCCTGTTGCTAAAGACTTCCCCCAGTAAAGTTTCTAAATTCCATGCATCTTCTTGGGTTTTTTGGAGTTTGCACCTAATGTCCCCCATGGACTGTCCCAAAAATAGATTAATTAGTTGTTGTATCCCCACTTCAGGTGCAGGGTCTAGTGATGTGTAACATTGCATTGCATTTCTCAGGCAGTCTAGGAACTCTGTGGGGGATTCTGAGGGTCCCTGTTTAATAGCATATAAAACTGACCAGTTTATAGTTTTAGGTATTGCTCTTTCCATTCCCAGTATAATCCAGTCCTGATATTTCTTTAGCCTCTGTCTTTCCTCTGGATTTGGGTTCCAGCCTGGGTCCTGAAGTGGAAAGTGTTCCCTTAGATCCACTTCTTGTTGTCTAAAGTGGTCTGCTACCAGATCTCTTGCTGTTTTTAAAACCAACTGTTTTTCTGTTTCAGTGAATGCGTCTAATAACAGCTGGATATCACCCCAGTCTGGACTGTGCTACTTCATAATGTATCGTAGATGTTTAGCAGTGTTTACTGGGTCATTTCGGTAATCTCCCACAACCTTTTCCCATGCTTCGAAATCAAGGGCAGAGAAGGGCACCTTAACTAATATATTTTCCCCTCCTGGTATTACTGTCTCCCGTAGAGGAGCCTGTAATATTTGTCCTTTGGTTCGGGATGCAGTTGGGCTGCTTGAAAGGGTTGGAGCAGGTGTCTTCTCTAAAGGAGGAGCTGTAGAAGTAGTAGGAGGGATAGGAGGAATAGGTGGAATAGATGGAATGGAGGGTGCAGGTGGAATAGGTGGTGTAGGTGGGATAGGTGGAATAGGAGGCAGTGTAGGTGGTGCTGATGTCCCTCCAAGTCTCCACCCCTCCCCCCTTGCCCTCCCAAGTGAAAGCTAAATAGATTGCCTAGATCTCGTTCTTGTTCCTCTAGTGCTGTGCGATAAACTTTATCTGTTCTGGTGCACCTCTGTCTTATGCTACAGGCTGAGCAGTACCGTTTAAGTTCTCCCATTTTGCTTCTGTTTTCTTTTTCAAGAGCCAGAATGAGAGGGTCAGAGAGGGGCCCTGATGCCACAGTCCCTTTGCCAGTCGGGGTTATTTTGGAGGGAGAAGAACATATCACAATAGGAAACCTCTTCCCATTTCCTTTCCTTTTGTAGAAATAACATCAGCTGTAACAAGGTATTATATTCTAATGTACCTGTAGGAGGCCATCTGGCCCGCTCCTCTAGGCCATAGAGTGGCCACCAATGGGAGCAATATTTGATTAAACTTTTCTTATTTTTTATGCCCCCTTTGCCTACTATTTCTTTCCAGTGTGCTAAGACACATCCTCGTGGGCTGGTCTTGGGTACTTCCTTACTCTGTTTTGCTCCCATTATGTCTTTTAGAGCAAACTTAACTTATTCAGTTCTGAATGTTCAAATATAAGTCACAGATAAAAGGGAAAAAGGACCCCATTTTTTAGTTATTAAAATTAAAATATTGATAAAAAGGTATAGTTATTCAAATAACAGAAATAAAATATTAATAGCCAAATTAATAATCAATAATACTTTTGATATTAGAATATTATTGTATTAATTAACCATCAATTGTTGTTAATTGTTTGCCCAGTGCCATATAAATTTACGAATTCCTAAGGGTTCAATCCAAACCACTGTGGAGGAAAGAAGAGAAAAAAAAATTCCTTAAGTCTTCCTTTTTATACTAAGGCTGTGCCACTCTTTTATCCTTTCCCAATCGTCTTCAAACACGTCCCAGGTTTCAGGGACTAGGTGGCTTTTTCCACAGATTAAATTCACTTTTTCACACCTTGCTTATTCAACCCCTGGGTTATAGTATCTTTGTAATTCAGGGGTACACGCATGACATGTTGACCTCCACCTATATGCCATACAATACCGCCTCCTCTGACACTTCAAGCATTGGAGGAGAACCCAAGCTATGTGCCAGTTTGGCTTCCAGCAAAAGTTTGTCAATCCGCATACAGAACAGGGGATTACGCCCTCTAGATCCCACTTCAAGGGGTTTCTCAGCGTCCGTTCAACTGGCGGTTGTTCCCAGTCAAAGGCTAGATAGTAACTTGTTGAAGTTTGGTACATTCCTCCTAAGAACACTGTCTCTCCCTCTGTCTTCCCATTCTATGACTACCCAGTCCCCTGATGGATGAAGCTTGGTTCAAGCTGAAACCACCTGTGTAGAGCCTGCCTCGAAGGCTGGGCTCTCTTGGCCCAGGCTTGAAGTTCTGCAGCCACTGTGGGCAGATAGCCTCTCACTTGTAACAAAACCTATCAGCAAACCCCGTAATGCAAAGGAACTCTCAGTGACAGCTTTTAACACTGAAGGGCAGTGTTATCGCCCAACAAACACTTAACTCGTAGCCCAATCGAGCTCGCTGGTTACCTTTAGCTAGATCTTGCCCCTTACTAACCAGTGACACTTGTAAGTGGTGCTTGGAAGTCTTGACTTGTACCATGCCCTTACTAGCTGTGCTATCAGCTAATGGCATCCAAAGCAACTCCACAAACCACAGCTTGTGCCTGTGCGCCTGCCATGCTATTGGCAGGCTGTGCTTAGAACACCTTTGGAAGTCTCAACTTAAGCCCTGCGCCATTTTCTTTCCGCTCGCCAGAGCAGATATGCCAGCTCTTGCCATGCCACTTGGGCTTTCCAGCACCGCCGCGCCACTCTTAGCAACACTGTGCTGCTCCTAGCAATTCCACGCCGCTCACACTTTCCAGCAATGTCGCAACACTGCACGATGCTCCACTGTTTTATTCACACAGACACACACACACGTACACAAGCATGCACGTCGGGATGTAACAGACACACCACACCGAAATTGGGACACACCACACTGAATTCGCGATTTCCTCCTTCCCCAAGTTGCACTATCAGCTCAGGGGGGGTTCTCCCGCTGTCAGCTCCAGCAGGTGGCCTGCTTGCAAGGCCCTGAGCAAAACTGCGTGCAAAAATGTCTTAATGCAACTTATCAGTGCCAACCTTAAAAAAAGAAATTAATACATACCGCTTTTGTCCGCTGCCCATGGGCCGTGGTCTGCTCCCTGCAGTGTACAGCCGAGACGCAGAGTCCCTGCAGGAAAAAAAACCCATGCGGCGCCTGAGGGTGTCTGTCCCTAACTGGACCCGCAAGTGAACAGAGCCATCCCACCAGAGTTACCAACTGAAGCGATACACAGAATAAATAAATAGACTCCAAAATTTGGGGTAGTTATGAAGTGGGTGTGTATTGTCAGCACCCAACACAAGTGAGATAGCTCTCCAAGACTTGTGCACTGTGCCTCAGTCTGAGCCAAACCTTTATTCACAAAGGTGTTCCATATGCAGTACATTGCAGAACTTTTCTATGCATATTCAACCCCTGGCCCTGCCTGTCCTTGCCTCTCATGCTAAATAGGTCCACACCCTTCTAGGCACGTGTGGTTTGCCATGGTAGTCCTGCAGAGGTCTCTGGTGGTCTTTTGAGGCTGAAGATCATGGTCTTCCTCATGGTTTTTGGTCTTCCTCATGAACTTTTGAATTTCTTTGCACATGCGCTTTTGGTCTTTTGGTGCTTATCTGTCAATCTCGGTAGGCTTAAGGACAGAGGAGCCTCTTTATCTGGGTTCTTTGTATCTTTGGTCCTTTCTGGTATTGTTCTTTATGTAGGAAGCTTCAGAAATGTGCCTTTTCTTATGCCCTTTTTTACCATGGCAGAGGTTTCTTAAGTAATAAGTTAAAATTCAACACATAACTTTACAATCTAGAATATAAATGCTTAATTAATTTTGTTAACTTAAATGAACTCCAAAAATCTCTGTTTCACAGGCACTTCCAGTATGAGCCTGCTCCCTTCAGCTCACTCCTTGTAGGATCCCTGTTGCTCCCAGTACGAGCCCAGGCATTCCCAGTCATTCCCCATTATAATGCAATTTGCCCGCATCACATTCCCAGTGGCTCCCAGTGTGGTCCCAGTCACCACCTGCATGTTCTCGGGCTTTCCCAGTATATCCCAGTTGCCCTGAACATTCTTGTAGTCATTGCCAGGCACTCCCAGTTACCTCAGCATGGTTAAGCTGCCCCCACTTTTATCCCAGTCACTGCCAGGACATCCCAGTTGTCACCAGCATGCATCCTGTTATTCCCAGTTTCTCCCAGTTCCTCCCATTGTGTGTGCAGTTGTCACCCAGCATGGGCCTGGTAGCTCCCAGTAACACCCAGTCAGAGTCCTTTCACACTCACTATAATCCCAGTCCCTTAGATTCTAATTCGTCACTCCAGTCACTCCCAGTATGATGCTAGTGACTCCCAGTGTGATCCCAGTTGCTCCCTGTCAATGCATGACCTGCCAGCATGACCCCAGTAGCCTCCAGTATGATCCGTGACTCCCGCGGTGACTCCCAGTCTTTCCTGGTATATCTTAGTCACTCCCAGCATCTTCCCAATTACTCCTAGTCAATCCCAGTCTGATTCAAGTCACCCTCCGTGTGATCCCAGTCTCACCCAGCAGAGACCCAGCTGCTCCCATTGGGATCCCAGTATGATCCTAGTTGTCCCTGGAATAGTCCCAGTCCCTCTCAGCATGGTCCCACTCACTCCCAGCTGTTCCCAGCATGGTCCCAGCTGTTCCCAGTGTGGTTCCAGTCCCCCCAGTATGGTCACAGACACTCCCAGTATATCCTAGTTGACTCAGTAAGGTTCTGGTGGCCTCAGAATGATCCCAGTCTTTCCCAGCTACTCTCAGTTGCCTCCTGTATGATCCCAGTTTCTGTCTGTTGCCCAAAGTGTGCTCCCAGTTGATCCCAGTTGTGACCTCAGTCGCTTCAGCATGGTTCTAGAACCTTCCAGTTAATCCCAGTTGCTCCCAATAGATCCATATTTTCCTCCCAGCATGGGATCAGTAGTTCCCAGTAACCCCCAGTCAGGATCCATTCACACCTGCTGGAATCCTAGTGGCTCCCAGGATGATCCCAGATGCATCCAGTCACCTCCAGTGTGGTTCCAGTCACCCCCATTATGGCCCCAGTCACTCCCAGTATGATTCCCGTCATGCTCAGAGTGACTCCTTGTCACTCCCAGTGTGGGCCCAGTTGCTCCCAATCGCCTCCATCGTGGCTCCAGTCACAGCCAGCAGCTTTCCAGTCACTCCCAGTATGATCCCAGCCAGTTCCAGTAGGATCCCAGTATGACTCCATTATCATCCAGTGTAGTTCCAGTTGCTCCCATTTACCCCTGCTGTTGTTTCAGTCTCTCCCAGGGTATCCCAGTTGCTCCCACCTTGTTCCCAGTCATTCTCAGTTGTCCTCAGTTGCTTCCAGCCTGATCCCAGTTGCTTACAGCCACTCCCAGTCATCCTCAGTGCAGTCCCAGTTGCTCCAAAAAAGAACCAGTATGATGCCAGTCACTCCCAGCATGGTCCCAGTCATGCCCATTTCCTCCAGTGCAGACCCAGTCACTCCCACTCGCTCCAGTTGCCCCCAACATGGGGTCCCAGTTCTGCCACCCAGTATATCCCAGTTGCCTCCAGCAGGCATCCAGTTATACCCAGTTCCTCCAGTTTGCTTGCAGCATGATCCCAGTTTCTCTCTGTTGCTCCCAGTAGCCCAAACTATTATCCCAGTTGCTCCCTTTCAACACCAATATAAGCCCAGTAACCTCCAGTATGATCCTTGTCATATGCCAGCACTCCACTATGGTCCCAGTATAATCCCAGTAACTTCCAATCACTCCCAGTATGGTCCCAGTTGCCTCCAGCTAGATCAACCCAGTCAGTCCCAGTATGATGCCATTTTCTCCCAGCATGCTCCCAGTTACCCCCAGTATGGGGGATGATGTGCATGGTGTGTTCCCAGTTACTCTCAGACACTCCCAGTATTAGTCCAGTCCCTCCCAGTATGATCCAGAGATGACCCCAGTGTGCTCCCAGTCACTGCCAGTATGAACCAGTTGTGCCCCACATGGTTCCAGTTGCTCCCTTTCACCCTCACTTTTGTTCCAGTCACTGCCAGTCTCTCCAAGTGTACCCCAGCTCCTTCCATCGTATTCCCAGTCATTCCCAGTTACTTCCAGCATGATCCCATTTGCTCACAACCACTCCCAGTCAGCCTCAGTGAAGTGGCACTCACAGTGCCAGTATGATCCCAGTCACCTCCAGCATGATCCCAGTTCATCCCAGTATAAGCCCAGTTGCTTCTGATCATTTCCAGCATGCACTAAGTGGCTCCCAGTTTCTACCAGTTGCTCCTAACATGATCCCAGTTGCTCACAGGTGCTCGTGGTGACTCTCTTCATGATCCCAATCACTCCCAGTACATCCCATTTGCCTCCAATATGGTCTCAATTACTTCCTGCAGGCTCCTACTCACTCCCAATGTGATCCCAGTATGATCCCAGTCTCCCTCAGTGTGATCAGTGTTCCCCGGCATGAGCCCAGCTTCTCCTGGTATGATCCCAGTATGATGTCAGTACCAGTACCATCACACTCACTTCCAGTGCGATCCCAGTATGATCCCAGTACAAACCAGTCCCTCCCAGTGATGCCACTCTTGGGATCCCCCAGCCCTCTCTGCGTTCTCCCCTCCCAATCTCCCAAGAGGAGCCCCAAGGGCTGGCAGTGCCCAGGCAGGGTCCCCAGCCAGCCCCAGTTTGGATGTGCAGCCCCCAGTTTTCCCAGTTTGCCTCTCCTTTGGCCCGGGCTGGGTTTCCCTCTGTAACAGCGGGTGGGAGCAGCCGAGAGCCCTGCGCTGCCCATCCCGACCTGTCCCGGCTCCAGCCCCGCTCCTGCCACGGGCTGTCAGGGCTTCAGGAACGAGGCACCAAGTTTGTTGCTGCTCCTGGGGGACGAGGAGGAGCGATGGAAGAGGAGGGATGAAGGAGGAGAGGCAGAAGGGATGGAAGTAGAGGAAGGAGGTAGGCTCAGGGAGGAGGAGGGCTGGAAGAGAAGGGACAAAGGAGGATCAGGGAAAGGAGAAGGAACCAAGAGGTCGAGCACTCTCTGAATTCACAGTCCCCCCACTGTGGGATCATCATCCCACAGGTGCCCGGGGAGGGGGAGCCCAGCCCAGATATCCTGGGGGGTCCCTGGGTTGGGTTTTTTGAGGGAATGTTTGGAGAATGAAGAGCCCCAAAGATGAGTGGAAAAGGCCCCTTGGGGGGACATTGGGGGGGTCCCGGTGGCAGCTGCTGGCAGAGGCAGCCTGGAGGAGCAGAGCCCTGTGTCCTGCAGGACCCCAAAGTCGGGAGCCCAGAGAGGGGGGAGCGCCGCCATTGGCGGGACCCTCAACAGCCTGGAGAAGGGCAGGAGGGACTCCTTGGAGCCCCTGCAACCCAGAGCAGAGAATAAGGAGGGAAGGGACCCCGGGACCCGAAAACCCCCAGCATCCCTAAGTGGGGAGATGGAAAGGGGGGGAACTTTTTGGATTTCTGGGACTCACAGCAGCCTGGGAAGGGCAGGGACAGAGCAGATGGGGGACCCCCCCAATCCAAGTGTGATCCCCAGCAACTGGGACAGGGGGGAACCCCAAAACACCAAAGGGGAGAGACCAGAGGCAGGGAACTCCTGGGAGGCATTTTCAGGGCTGAATCTTGGTGTTCGGGAGGTTTTCATGGACCCCAGATGGCTGGTAACTTCTAGAGATGGACTTGGGTAGAGGGACCTTCATTCTCAACGTGCTCATCCCTTGTTTTTCCCCAAACCAGGATTTCCCATTCCTAACCCTTGGCTGCATGGAGAAAGAGGCTGCAAGGAAGAGGAAGATGCCCTGGGACACCCAGGCAGGTGAGGAGGAAGTCAGTGCCCCTTTTCCCATCTCTCCTGCTCCATCTCCCAGCCCAGCATGGCTCCTGGCAGGACAGCCCCGCTGCTGACACCGTCCTGCCTGAGACACACTGGGGGGATCTCCTTCCCCTTCCCTCTGGCATGAAGGCAAATTCCATCCTCTCCTTGTCCTTCCTTCCCCAGACGAAGAGCTGATGCTGGAGGCCGGGGAGGACAAATCCCTGCAGCAGAGCATTGTGGAAGAGGCCATTTTGAGCAACTCCATGGCTCAGGAATCCACTGTGGAGGAAAAGCCCCAGAGATCCCACAGGAGGAGGGGCTGCAAACCCAGCCCAGGGTGCTCTGAGGAGGAAAGACCCACCCTGTGCCAGGAAGGTGGACAGAGCTTCAGACAGAGCTCACAGCAGGTGGTCCCTGAGCAGCTTCACGATGGGGAGAAGCCCTACAAGTGCTTGGAGTGTGGGAAGAGCTTCAGGCAGAGCTCCAAACTGATCCGCCACCAGATGATCCACACTGGGGAATGGCCCTACGAGTGTGGGGAGTGTGGGAAGGGCTTCAGCTGCAGCTCAGAACTCATCAGGCACCAACGCATCCACACTGGGGAGAGGCCCTACGAGTGTCCCGAGTGTCAGAAGAGGTTTTACACAAGCTCCAGTCTCCTCCTGCATGAGCGGATTCACACGGATGAGAGGCCCTTCCGCTGCCCTGACTGCAGGAAGGGGTTCAAGTACAACTCCGCCCTCATCACCCACCGGCGCATCCACACTGGGAAGAGAGGCCCTACAAGTGTGGGAAATGTGGGATGAGCTTCAGCTGCAGATCCTACTTGATCAGCCACCAGAGGACTCATACTGGGGAACAGCCCTGTGAGTGTGGGGAATATAAGAAGAGCTTCAGCCGAAAGTGCCAACTGATCATCCACCAAATGAACCACATTGGGGAGAGACCCTACAAGTGTTCTGAGTGTGGGAAGAGCTTCAGTCAGAGCTCTACCTTGACCCAACACCAATGGAGGCACCGCTAAAGAAAGCCTTGTGAGTGTCCTGACTGCAGGAAGAGCTTCGTACACTGCTGCAACTCCATCCCCCATGGGAGGACCCACATTGGTCAGAGCCCTGGTGACCCACATTCCCAGTGATCTCTGCTGAGAAGACACCTGCAAGGTGGTCTCCACATCATCCTGGATCCCCATAGGCAACTGGTGAACTCAGGGCAGGAATATCCATCAGGACTCTGATCAACATTGGAAATTAATTGAGAAGAACTGTTTCTTTGACTTTACAGCCCAAAAAAATCTCACCTGCTCTGTCATTTTTCTTCTGATGGCATCAAGCAACAATGGATGATCTTGGAGATCTTTTCCTGCCTGAATAATTTCCATGTTTATCCCATCAAAACACCTGGAATTGGGGTAAAAATAAAGAAATTAAGCAAAGAGATCTAAAGCTGAATCATTTGACTAGGATTTGAGTGTGAATTTGAGGTTCACAGAAGATTCAGGAAGGATTTAGGTGTTCTGGGACCATCCAATCCAGGAGACATGGCTATGTTCTAGTAGTTGTTCCAGCAGAACATGTCCATCTGACCCCATCTGTTCTCCAGGAATTCCAGTTGTCTGTCCCAGTCCCTGGCCTGGGTCTGCCCATCCAGGGTGTCCCCCACAAAGTGCCCAAATAGCTACTGAAGTGCCCAAGCTGATTCTGGCTGTGGATTTTCCTGTCCACCAACCTCTCCTAGTCAGCTCCATGGAGGGCTGGGAGGGGTTTTGTGGCTAAGAGAGACTTTTGTGGCTCTTGGGGGCCATTTGTGGTGCTGGGAAGGGGTTTGGGGTCCTGCTGAAGATAACTGGGATATACTGGGATGAGTGAGGTCATCCTGGGAGCATGTGGAACATAGTGGGGAAGCTGGGGCAACTGGGAATGAGCATGCTGGGGGTAACTGGGATATACTGTGAGTGTCTAGAACCATACTGGAGAAGACAACACTGGGAACAGCTGGGACCATGTTGGGAGCAACTGGAGGCAACTGGGAGTGACTGTGTCTATACTGGAGGCCACTGAAGTCATACTGGCAGTGTGTGGGACTGTGCTAGGGGTGACTAAGTGCAACTGGGATCGTACTGGGTGGAACTGGGATTACACTGAGAGGGATTAGGATCATACTGGGAATGACGAGGAGCATGCTGAGGGCAATTTGGACCAAGTTGGGGACAACTGAGATATACTGGGAGCAACTGGACTGCACTGGGGGCGACTTGGTGTGGCTGTGGGCAACTGGAATCATGCTGGAAGCAACTGGGCGGAAGAGGGAGTGACTGGAAGCATGCTGGGATCAACTGGGATATACTGAACAGAGACTGAGTCACTGGGATCATACTGGGAGTGACTGGAGCCACGCCAGTGGCCTGGGCTGGGTGATGTGGGGCCTCAGGGAGCGCAGAGAGCACTGTGACACTGTGGGGCCTGATGGAACCAAGGGGACATTGTGACACTCTGGGCCCAGCCTGGCCGTGGGGTGTTTCAGGAGCCCTGGGGTGCCCAGGGCAGCAGAGCAGAGCCCCTGGCACAGGGGCAGCAGCTCCCTGGGACACCCTGGGTGGGCGGGCAGCAGGGGATGCCCAGGGAGGAGAGGAAGCCAAGGCACAGTGCCCCAAAGGTGGCACCAGCTGAGGGATGGGACAGGAGGGAGAGGCCACTGCTGGGATGGTACTGGGGCTGCCCAGCACTGAGCCATGGTTGTGTGACATCACAAGGGGCTGTGTGACATCACAGCCATGGCTGTGTGACATCATAGAGTTGGCTGAGTAACAGGTCAAAACTGGCTGTGTGACATCACAGATTTGGGCAGTGATATCACAGGGGCTCTGTGAGATCACTGGGGAGGTCACTCTGCCCCAGCCCCCCTCCCAGTTCCCCCAGAGAAGTCCAATGCTGCTCATGCACAGCAGGGTCCCCTGTCCCCCCATGTCCCCCTTCCCCTGGTGCCTCAGCCTCCCCCAGAGGATGTTTCACAAGATCGACCCCAGAGCCTGACACAGGGACGGGGGCCGGGGCTGTGGGAGGTGGGACAGGGCGACAGGGACCCCCTAGCAGCATCCCCATGTCCCCCAGGGCCAGAGCCTGGGCCCGGGCTCCTTCATCCTGTTACCAACGAGGGCTTGAGAGTGCTGAAAAATCCCCGGCAAGGGATCAGCAAAAAACAGATTTAATATTAAGCAACAGCACCACAAAGTTCCTTGGCAAGAGTAACTCTGCTCCTGACTGGACACATCAGGCACACCAAGGAAACCAACAACAAAACCTAACAAAATCCAGGCAATCAAACCAAAAATGATCAGAGAACTGTCCCTATGTGTGTGTGTGTCACAAGGACAGTGAGGGCAAGGATAAAAGGAATACAGTCCAAAAGCTGAACAGAGCTCAAATTTAACAGGACTTAACTTATACCTTAACCTTAACTTCTACATTCAACTTCACAATTTATCAAAATAACAGCACTTTATAGTATTTAACCCAACTTAGAACCTATGACTTTGCAATTCAACAGAGGAATAACATTTAACGATACTCAGCTTATAATTTACATTAAACATAACAACTTAGCAAATGAACAACTCTTAGAAGCATTTAACTTAGCTTAGACCTTGTGATTTACCTCACAGGCCTGACTGACTCAGCTATCCAAGGCGCTCAGACCCCTCAGAGAGCAGCATTTCTGCCACTTTTCCCAAGCACAGACACACAGACACAAAGAGTCAGTGCAAGGCACCTGTGAGAAATTCCCCTGAGGGCAGGGAAATGCTCCCTGCAGATGCTTTGGCATCTCCCCAGCAGGGGAAGGGTTGAGCCTGGAGGAGTGGGGGGATCGGCCCAGGCTCCCTCGTTGTTTGGGGATCCCCGAGTGCAGCAAACGGGAGAGTTCCCGGCTCGGAGAGGCCCCACTCAGAGGGAGTCGCTGGCCCATGAGAGCTCTAAGGGCTCCTTTTGGAGCGCTGTTTGTAGGGCCCCAAGAGAGGGGCTTCAGTCCCAGCCATGTTTCATCCTGGCCGCACTTGGCATCAACAGCTTTCTTTGGCAGGGTGAGAACAGGGATATTGTGCCACCAAGGGAACGCAAACAGTTCCCAGGGCTGCTCCTAAAGCAGCCAGAAGCTGGCTGGGCAGCAGCAGTGCCTGGAGCAGACAGTGTTTGTGATGAGTTCCAGAGGAGCTGAGCCCAGGGGCTGCTGGCCAAGGCCGAGGCCCAGCGAGCATTTCTCAGCTGGTAGGGTGGCCTGAGAAGGGGAGGGGGAATGCACCAGCACAGGAACCATGGAACCAAGGGGCCATTGTGACACTGTGGGGCACCATGGAACCATGGACACCATTGTGACACTGAGGGGACTCATTGGATCATGGAAACCATTGGGACACTATGAGGGCCTATGGAATAAGCAAAACATTGTGACACTGTGGAGCCTCGTGAAACCAAGAGGCCTTTGTGGCACTGCAGGGCTGCAGGGAACCAAAGGTCCATTGTGACATTGTGGACCTCATGGAACAGAGGAGTCACGTGTCATTGTGTGGCCTGGGGAACCATGGAGAATACTGGGACACTGCAAGGCCTCATGGAATCATTGGAACCATTGTGAAACTAGGGGGCCTCATGAAACCCAGGGGCTTATTGTGACACTGTGGGACCCCATTGAACCAAGGGTCCATTGTGATACTGTAGGTCTTCTTGTAATCAAGGAGCAATTCTGACACTGTGGAGCTCCTTGGAAACAAAGGAACATGGAACAGGTCTGGCTGGTTTGGCCTCCTGTGGACTGACTGACTGGTTCAGCTGACCTTGGCATGTTAAAGGTCTCTTCTCCTCTGTTACTGGGGCTCACTGGGAGAGGAAACACTGGGGCTCTGGGCTTTCTTTCCTATGGAGAAGAACTCTCCTTCTCCTCCAAGCGCCCATGGCCAGAATTTGGATTTCACCTCCAAATTTCCTTATATCCAGGGATTGTTCCCATGGGAATATTGCCAGGACAAGTCTAGTTGGCAGTGGTTTCATGAGGGTCACCTCTCTTCTGTCCCCAAAACACTGGGGAAGGCTCCATGCTTTCCTTCCTATGGGAAAGAACTGTCCTACTTCTCGAGGTGCCTATGGCCAAAATTTGGATTCTGTCTCCAAAATTCCCTATATCCAGAGGCTACCTGTAGACAAAATCTGCCATTCCTGACAAGTCTGGCTGGCCTTGGCCTAGTGAGGCTCTCATCTGTCCTCCAAGCACTGGAGCTCCATGCTTTCCTTGCTATGGAGAAGAACTGTGCCTTCTCCTGCAGGCACCCACGGCCAAATTTGGTGTTCCACCTTCAACATTGCATATTGTGAAAAACTAGAGGAGATTGTTGGCTGGAGAAACTTCATGTGTGGGGGAGGAAAGGGCAGATCCAGCCTTGCCCTGCCCTGTAACCCCAGCACTGTCTTGCCCTGTAACCCCAATCCCGCCAGAGCCTCTATCCCAGCCCAGCAGTGTCTACCAGTCCCTAGCTCACTACAGGCAATGCTCCACAGCCACCTCTGGAGCTCCCAGCCCAGCTCCTGAGTGACCAAATGACCCCAAGTCCCACCTGGGGGAAGAGCTCAGGAAGACCAAGGGGTATTTAAGGCTGACCACAAGGCAAACACACATCTTGACCTTGCCTCCTCTTGGAATTTGTATATGAACATCACTGGAATCCAGGGGATGGTAGCTGTGTGTGTGCTTCTCTGTATCTTTTTTGCCTTTCTCTCTTTCTGTGTCTTCTTCTGTTTCTGTGCCAAAAATTTTGATTAACATTAAATTGAACAGGCTTAGAGTTTGTGAAGTTGAATGGGCCAGGTCAATGCTTTGGGAAGTGTGTTTTGTTGATTGAATATCTGTCATAGTTTGACATCAGAGGAATTTTTAAAAATAATACAAAACTTTTTGTGTAAGTGACAATCTCTTGAACCACTGAACTGAGATACTGAACTGAGGCCTCTGTGAAACACATATGTTAAAGAAGAAAAAACCCAGGAACCTTGTCTTTTTTTCCAGTCGATAAAGAAGTAGCGAGCCCTGGCTCCAGCCTCCATCTCAACCAAACAAAACTAAGCAGCCCTGCCCCGGGCTGAGCCCCTTCCCCCTCCCCGGGCCACCCACTCCCATTGGCCCCATTGTAACCAAACCAAACCAAACAACTACCAAACAGGAAAGCAAAAGAGGCTACAAAACCCTCACAAGAGCAAAGCTAGCCACAGCTATTAAAATCTTACCATCATGTCCCCTTCCCCCAACACAAGTAAACCCAAAAACCCCTAAAACCTATAACCCATTAAAAATAACCCTGCAACTAAAATTAAACACAAAAAACCCCAAAATCCAACCATAAAACCAATCCTAACACAACCCAACCACAACTTCCACCACAAATTACCAGTAGGTCAGGTGCTAACCCTTTCAATACTTCAATCCTCATTCCAGCAAAAGAGAAAACAAAACACAAGCATATAAACAAATAACATAAAATCATCAAAGTCACTAAAGAAGAAATTAAATCTCAAATAAAAAAGAGGAAGAAAGCAACTTAATCTTTAAACTAAGATCCTCTTATAAACTATAAAGAAAAAACTTTTATTTTTAAAACATAACACTATAAAAATAAAAGTATTCAAATTAATATTAAACAAAAACCTCCATCCTAACATAAACAAGTGTTAAAAAACCTATCATTTCAAAGTATAAAAAGCATAAACAGAAAAAACAAAAGTAATCCAGTACCCTCAAGGGAAGATCTGGAGAATACTTGGAGATAAAAATAATTCTTAAAGTAAATAATAAAAACTTTTACCTTTAAAAAACTCACCTTTGAAACAATACCCCCTAAGTCAACATGGCCCATCAACAACCTGTAAAAAAGGTGGTAGCAATAAAAACAACTTCACAATAACAAAGATCCCCAGACAACTGTTTTTCATGACAAAATTAAGAACCACAAAAAAACCTATTTTTTCCTCTTGAAAAATAATCTCCATAATCATAACAAGAAACACTTCACTCCCTAAGTAAACAAAAAAGAGTATTCTAGAAATAGTAAGCTAACTAGAAATTTTAAATTTAGTTTCTTTACATTGTCAGTAAAAAAAATTTGTAAAGAAAAAAAGTGTTCTAAAGAGTTTATTTTAATTCTTACAACCTTTTTTTTTCTTTTAGTTACTTTTAATTTAGCTTTATTTCTACCCTTTTAAAATTTTAAGCCTAATTTTTCTTTCTTCTAATCCTATCTCACAACAAAATAAATACATAATTAACCAACATTAAACCCACCACACTCAATATTGCTCTTTTTCCCATGCAGCACCCCCCCCCCTTCCCGACCACAGCCCCGGGCGCTGGCCAGCAGTCACCCGCCGGGGCCAGTGGGAGAGCAACAAATGCTGCTGCACCTGGGTCTCCGCCGAGATTGCCAGGCAGCAGTTAGTTCACTGTGAAATGGCAGAGCCTCCCCGAGAGCACCACTAGGACCCAAGACAAAGAGACTGCGAGAGGCCACTTGTATGCAATCCAGAGATAGTTGTATTACTTGAACCCCACAGGGACAAATGGCCCCTAGCGGAGGCCTGGATACAGTTTTTATAGGGGGTGTAGGTCAAGAGGTTAAACCAATAGAGACAGTGTCCAGCCTAAACACACCACAGGTCAAACCCAATGGGAATTGTTCAAGGGGGTGGTGACAGCTCAGGAGAATACAGTCAAGAAACTTTCTAACTTCATATTCACAAAGCCTTTTGCGCAGCTGCATGTGGCAGGTCTTCCCCGGGACCAATGTCCCGCCAGAGACACCGCGAAGGTTTCAGCGGCTGGAGTGGTAGACCGGTTGCCGGATAGCTACGAAAAACATGCTTCCACCAAGATGCAGGATGTCTCCCAAGCTGCCTTTATTCTGCGGGTTCGCTGGAGGGTAGATACAGCGAGGGGTAGAGGGACACAATCACGCAGGGGGGAGGCAAGCTCTGAGAGCCCCGACCAATGGGCGGGGCGAGGTATAAAAGGGGACAAGGGAGAGGAGTGGCTAGGGGCTGAGGGTCCAACCAGGTAAGAGCTTAGGGGAGGAGAAAACGTGGGGTGACATTCCTTAAACCAATAGGGAAGGGGAGAGGGAGTGGATTTGGGGGAGAACCAATGGGGATACAAGTCTCACAGAACATACTGGAACAAAGGGCTGTAACTGCAAACTGACTGACAGGGGTACGGGGGAAGGGATAACAATGACTGACAAGCAGGGGAGGCAGGAAACTAAACAGCTGTTGACTCCCAGGGAAGGGCAGGAAGCCCTTCTCCCATCCCCCCTCCCACAGCTGCATACAACAACTCAACACTACATTAATTAAGAAATCTCAAAATTAGAAAAATTTTAAATTAGCAAATCCAAACCAGTACCATGTCACAATAAATCTTTTGTCAAAGTTTCTCTGATTTTCTAAAGTTACCAATAAAGGCTGTTTTGTTGTTTGGAGCTCCTGAGAATCTCTTGTTGGTATTTCTTCAGTGCATCCAACTTAGAGTACACAAACAACTGTAATTCCTTTTAAATGTCTCCTTGATAAAATTCTTTGGGGGATGGGAGTCAAGACTTGTGCGTCCTGCTTGCCGCAGCCCAGGCAGGGATTTCACAGCCCCATCCTACACTCCATTTCCCAGCTGGAGCTGCTGGTGCCTCTGAGTTCTGCTGCCCCAGCCCCAGGGATGCTCTCCTTGTCTCCCCATTCCCCCACGGTCTCTGGGCAGGGATGGCCTTAGTGGGGGCTGCTGACATCCTCAGCAGCTTGGAGGCTGCTGCTGAATTTTACTGTTCCAGAGGCTTGTTCAGCCTCCAGCTCTTCAGTTCAGGAATTCAGTGCCCCAAGGCTCATTAACATTCAGAACACTTTAACAAGCCAAGCCTCTGGGAATTATTTAAGTCTCCAAATACTTTGCAGTTGATTAGAGAGATTTCAGTAGTGTAGTTGAAATGAATGTATTTTATTTACATAGGCAGTAAGAAACCATTTTTTGGTCCTGTTTAGGATTTTTTTTTACTGTTAATTCATTGATATGTGCAATTGACACTTGACACTGAATCCAAATACCTCCTCATGCAGTTGGAATAGATATGAAAATCAAGACCCTTTATGGCTGAAATTCCATCAGACTCTGTCCCTACCCCCACCCCACCGTTTCTCCCCACCAAGCCCTGGCACTCAGAGCAGCCTTGTGTAAATCTGAGCTCCCTCCAGCCCAGGCTGCACCTGAAGATTTCAGCTCCTTGGCTCCAACTCCCACCCGCTTTCCTTGGAGAAGGAGCTGCCCAAGACACAGAGGGATGTTCATTTCTTGTCAGCCAACAAAGCCAAGAGAAGGCACAGTTCCATCAAATGCAAAAGTCATTCCTCTGCTGGATATTAAATCCATTTTGCACAGCAGACAGTCTCAGAGCAATGGAAAACACCTTCTGTGCCCGGCACAGATCCCAAGTTCCCCCCAAACTGTCCCTGCCCCGATTCTGCCCAGATTTGCTCTTTGCACACACGAGTCACAGGCTGAAGTCAGGAGCTCCCTCCATGCCCAGAGGGAGGAAAAGAGGGAAAGTGGATGAAGAGCTCTCCTGTGCAGAGCCAAGGTCCAGGTGCCCCTGCAGTGGGAACCACAACTCATCAGGTTTGTGTCCTTTGGGCTCAGGGACTGGTGACACTCAGAGGCACAGAAAGTTTTCTTGCCAGCAAACACAAGTTGAACATTTGAACAGTTTAATAACCATCACAGCTCTTCCCTCAGCTCTCTGTGATGTCCCAGCAGCACCTGACATGTCCCCCTTCCCCAAGGGATTTCTGTATAGGAAGTTTAAGACAGAGACATAAGAAAAGGTAATTCTGTAATAGATATAAACACGGTAAGATAGAATTCATATTTATTAAAACTTCAGAAAGATTGGACACTCCCTGATGTTCAAAGCATGAAACCTCAGTTGAGAGACACTTGAATGACCAGAAAGCACATGTAGGAGGAAATCTAGGTGCAACGGGAAGGACAGAGATCCACCTGTTCTAAATGAAGAGATGTCCTTAAGCATGGCCATTTAAACAGGAGAGCTGGAAGCACCTGAAGGAAGAGGGAGAGGAAATAAAAAACAGAATACTGATGACACAAGTAGACCAGAAGATCAGTATTTCTTCTCATGCCATCAGTACATTTCCAGGATATTCCTGTTTCTGGTTGGAAAACTTTGCTGTTTCGTAAAAATACTCAAGTGACCCAGATAATAAAAATGTGCCTCTATAGTAATAAAATAAGAGGTATTAAAACTTCTTCCCCTTTCCAGGCAGACATCAGTTGTGTGCCCATGAACAGGCAATGCCATTTGTGTCCTGAGGTACTGAGCTGGGATTGGATCTCTCAGAGAGTAGCTGAGGGAGAGCAGAGCACCTTGCAAGCTGCAGCTCCCTGCCAGCCCCGGAGGGCTCCTGTCCTGTAAACATCTGCTATGCTCCTGTCTGAAACACCCTTGGTCCCTTCTGAACACAAGGGGGAATCGTACATGGACACAGATAAAAGACGAAAGGTGCTCTTCTCCTCGGGACTCAAATCCTGTTTATTATAGGAGCCACCTCAGAACCAGGCGATACCTCAGGAGGTAACAGAGGCCGAGGCACCTGGTGACATCCAGAAGTGAGAGAGAGTGAAGGTATCGTCCAGGGGGATTTTGAGCCCAGGGAAAAAAGGGGTGGGGTGGAACCGGAAAGCAACATCCAATGGGACACAGGTGAGGAGAGGGGGAAGGGGGAGAAGGTCAGGGAGAGACCATCACACCTGAGGCTTGGCATGGGGGGAGGGGATAGGTGTGTGGAATAGACCAATGTGGCATAGTGCAACACAAAAACTACTCAGTGCAAATTCCCAATCACCCAGTGCAAAACAACAACTAAATAAGCTATTTAGTGCATCAGAACATCTCCCCCTTTCCTGTTAAATAAAATTAAAAGAAAAGTGTTGGCCTATTCTTATGGAGATTATGAATCTGTCCACCACTCATGATTTGCAGGCCTGTCAGTTTACTTTAGGCCCAGACACTCTGTGCGGTTGACTTCTGAGGTAGTGGAGATTAAACCATGGATAGCTTTTAAAAGTATGCAACGTAGAATTCAAACACTAATGTGATTAGGAAAAGAACAACAAAAAACAACAGAATTGTCTTAACTATTGAAACCCAACACTCTGAGAGTCCCCAGTCCTTGAACAGTCTGTTGAACCTGCCTTCAGATTCTTGTTCTACTTGTCTGATCAGGCTTTTCACTTCTCGGAGAGCTGCGTGAACATTGGGTGCTTTTGATGTCAAGTTCAAGCAGCAAAGTCCTTCAAACTCCTGGTACTTGTGTCCATGCAGCAGCAGGTGAAAGTCTACGGCAGCAGGATTTTGGAGTGTAGCCTGCCTGGTAGTCTCCTTGTCCTCTAGGAGTGAACTGATGGCCATAGATGTCAAATTTGCCTGTTTGACCACCCAACACTCTAGGTGGCCCAATTCACCTAGAGCTTTGGCTGCTGCGACCCATGGAGATAACAGGAATAGAGCGATTTGCTTTGATTTGGCTTGGTGAAAAATTTCTGAATCACAATTCGGGTCCAAATTGTCAATGCTTCTCTTTTGAATTTTGCTGACTGAATTGTTCTTTCAAGTCCATTTGCCAGTCATGGTTTGGTTGGGTTTTAACAGGGACAACCGCCCAATTGTATATGGCCCTCCTAAAAGCTGAGAAGGGATTCCTGCCCATGCCCGATCCCCACAGATTAAAAACAAACCTTTAGGGAGGCTTTTGGGATGTGACTGGTATGGGTTATCCACCATGACACTGCTTAAAACATGACACCACTTTTGGCAGTGAACTCTTCTCAGTATTGTAGTATGTTGTTCAAAGGTTTATTGTTGGAAAGTGGGACAAAGATGACGTGTACGCAGTATGGTGCTGGGGAGGAGTCCAACAGCTCTAACTCTTGGGGCTCCTGGGCTGCTCTGGGTAACTTTGGCAGCCACTCTTCTAAGGGGTTCCTAACTACTACAGCCCACCGCTGGCGGGTATTGTGTTGTTGTGTGTGATGTGATTCGGTACTTGGTTCAGGCATCCGTGTGTCAAACCTGGCTGGAAACTCTCCATCTTGCAACGGAATCCCCACCAGGAAGGTACACATAGGGTCTCTCGCTGATGCAGTGGACAAGAATATATTTTCTTGTTGGAGCGTCTGTGCCAGGGTCACCCAGATGTTCTGACATGGCTGAGGGACAATCCACACAGCTGCCAGACTGCTCAGTGCTAACAGGACAACAACTCAGACAGGGCTCATTGTGAGGTTACGTGGGAGGTAATTTTATTTCTAAAAGGAAAAAAACCAAACATTTTAAAGCATATTAAAGGTTAGGGTTCTGTTGGAACCTAACCAGATCTCTTAAGAAGATTCTTCTTCCTCTTCTCAGTGTCGTCTTCTTTTTGAGGCAACGTCTGCTTGCTTCTCATCCCCATCTGTTGGAGCTGGATTTTGAGGATGAAAGGTTTTGCCCACTTTTGGGGTATCCATAACGGGCCTGTGGGGGTAGACACATATGGTAGCCACTCTCCCAGGTAATGAGCTCATAAGGACCTTTGGTTTCCCAAGTTTCTGGGTCCCTAATGAGGACTGGTGGATGCTGTGACAATTTGAACTGATTGTGCTGTTAAAATGATGCACTACCAGAGGACTCTTATTTTCAAATGAACAATTTAGAAAGTTAATGGTGAACAGAGCTTTGCAGAGCTTTTGCTGTGGTGACATCCATGCTCTTGAAGTGTTCTGCTTAGCCAGGACTTGCTTGAGCATATGGTGGGCATGCTCAATCACAGCTTGACCTGTGGGGGAGTGGGAAATGTCTGTTTTGTGCTCCACCCCCACTGCTGGACAAAGTCTAGGAACTCCTCGCAGGTGTACGCTGCGGCATTGTCAGTCTGAATCTCCCCAGGGATCCCCAACACTGAAAAGGTGTTGTTTGGCGTGCACAGCCCTTTCTCCTGTGTGGGCAGAGGCATAAACTGCACCCGACAATGTGTCTATGCTTACATGCACATATTTCAGGTGACCAAAACTGGGAATATGTGTAATGTCTATTTGCCACACTGCACAGCTCCCAAGGCCTCGGGGGTTAACCCCAACACCCAGTGATGGCACTGCCTGGAGCTGGCAATTGGGACTGGTGGCCACAATGGCTCGAGCCTGACTCCGTGTGAGTTGGAACTGACAGATCAGACCTGGCACATTCTTATGGTATTGCTGATGACTTAGCTTTGCCTGTTGGAAGATGTCAGGAATACATGCCATTTCTGCTGGGGCAGCAAGGGAATCTGCTTTGGGATTACCTTCTTCAATCTCGCCTGGCAAATCGGTATGCGACCTCACATGCATCACACAGAACAGATGGTCCTGCTGTAAAACTAAATAAATTAGTTTTGAGAGCAACCTGAAGAGATGCTTGTTCTCAATGTCTTTGTGAACTGCCTGCTCTACCCTGGACACTACTCCCACCACATAGGCTGAGTTGGTAACCAAATTAATTGGCTCTGAGAACTGCAGCCAGTTTGGTGACCTGGGGTGGCCCCTCCAGAACTCAACATCAGTTTCCCAATGCTGAGTCTGGGGATTTCTCCAAGTCATCACTGATTTGTGGGATGCCCTGGATGCATCAGTGAACACTGTAAACACCTTGAGTGTCCTACGGCTCCTTTTCTCATGAGGAATGAGGTAGAACTCCTCACGAAACAGCTTGTGTGACAGGGCGTGGACAGATACCTGTCCCCTGTAGCTGTCCAGAGGTAGCTGGAGGCTGGCATTGCTCTGGAGCAGGTGCTCCATCATCTCTTTGGTCAACCTCTTGGGAGAGTTCCTTCCCTCTTTATAAAGTTTGACCGGGAGGTGAATACACTGAAAGTCACAACCAGCCAGCTCCTGCAGTCTCACCCTGGCCTTCCAGATCAGCTGAGCTATCAGCTCCTGTGGTTGTGTGATGGTTTTGGATTTCTGGTGGAGAGGAAAACCCACTCTATCATTAAAAGTGGGTCCTTCTGCCCTTCGATCCATTGGAATATCAACCTTTGTAAGTGTGGTAGCTTTCCCAAAACAATGACTTTGAAAGGCAGTTTGGGCTGATTAACTATGATCCTGCCTCTTAGCCAAAGCCTTCTGCACTTCTTGGATTGTGGTTTTTGCCTCTGGGGTCAGCTCCCTGGGAGAAGCCAGCTCTCTCTCCCCTTTCAATAAATTGAGTAGGGGACCTAGGTCCTCATTAGTGAGGCCTAGTCAAGGCCTGACCCAGCTCAAAGACCCACACAAGGGAATGGAGATCTGCTAGGGTTTTGGGATCACTCTTGATTTCCAATTTCTGCAGAACAACAGTCTGCGCAGTGATCTCCAAGCCCAGGTACTTCCAAGGTGGCATCCTCTGAACTTTGTCTTCCTGCTGTTGGAATCCAGCAGAGGTTAAAACTTTAACCACTAGGTCAAGTGTGTCTTGGAGTATTGTGTCACTGGGGGTGCACACAAGCACATCATCCATGTAGTGTAGGATGATTGCCTCCCTTTTCTGGGCGCACACCGGGGACAGCAACGAAGCCACGTACCACTGGCAGGTGGAAGGACTGCATTTCATGCCCTGAGGCAATACTCTCCAGTGGTAGCGCTTCACTGGGGCTTCTCGATTGATGGTAGGAACCGAGAAGGCAAACCGTGGTGCGTCTTCCGTGTGTAGGGGAATATGGAACAAACAGTCCTTGATGTCCAGGACAGCCAATTGCCAGTTTTGGGGAAGCATTGCTGGGGAGGACATCCCTGGATGGAATGACCCCATGTCCTCAATTACCTTGTTTATTTCTCTTAAATCATGGAGGAGCCACCACTTATTTTTCCCTGGCTTTTTTATTACAAAGACCAGGGAATTCCAAAGGCTGGTTGTCTGTTCAATATGATGTTTTGTCAATTGGTCTTCTATGAGCTCCTCAAGCGCCTTCAGCTTTTCCTTGCTAAGTGGCTACTGATATATCCAGACTGGATTATCATCCAGCCATGTTAATTTGTGGGCAGGGTGCTCCACAGTGGCCACTTCTAAAAATCCTAGGGTGTCTTAGGGATAACTAATTTGACCACCCACTGGGACATGGTTGTCTCTCCCCCACAAGGGAGCTTTGTAATCAGTGACAAATGGACAAGCACTCGCCAATTTTCCATCCAGCCCCTCAATCTGCATGATGCCTTTTGAGATCTTAACCAGTGTAACTCCTACACCTTGGTGTTACAGAATTTCTGAGAGAGAAGGCATGATTTATGTCTGGAGTGAGAATTGAGATACCCCTCAGACTAGGCCCCTGATAAGCGGCCTTGGTGAGGTCTGGAAGCCTTTGACACAGTAAGAAATTAAGAGCTTGTGGCGCAGTTAGAAATTATGTTAAGATAACTACAAAGTAATGAGCTGTGAATTAGAGTAGAGCTGTAGTGTGAAAAGTCTGACCACCTTAAGGCAAAGGTAAACAATGTTAGCTTGCCAATCAGAGTGCCTTTTGTAAACTGTAAACTATATAGAAGTGTATATAAACTGCCATCTTCTCTGGAATAAACGAAGAACGTAGCATTAATCATACTGGTTGGATGTGTGTTCTGTCCTGTCCAGCTCTTCTGATTTATGAGGTCCCTGGCTTTGCCTTGGATTTTTCCAGCCACTGGTTGCAAATCCCAATGTGACAACCACAGTCTTTCAGGTATGATTGTCACATCTGCATCCATGTCAAGCAACCCTTTCATGTGGAGATGGTCTGCCCCATGCATTAGGGTGCATCCCATAATGGGTTTGTCCTCACCAACCACTTCTGCCAAGTAGACACTTGGTGATTTGTCATCTACTAGGATTTCCGCTGGAACGGGAATGGCCTGGGCGATGATTTGCCCTTTGGCCAAACAGAAGGGTGGCTGTGGACAGTGCACCAGGAGAATGAGATTAGGTATGTCTCCCTTGATGGCCATGGGAGCCACCTCAGTCTCCATGGGTGTGTGTGCAGTGTCCCCAGTAACAGAGTACTCGCTGTCCAGTCCTGTGTGATCTTTTGTCAAGTCCTGTGAATCCTCCAGCAGGTCCACTCCAATGACTGTCCACTGGGTAGACCTGAAAACAAAAGCTTTGGCGGTTACAAGCTTAGAACGCTTGTGAGGCCACCAGATTCTGTTATGCAAACATTTCTTTTGTTGTCCTGCACCCTGCCTCCCTTCCTCCCCATTTTCTGTTTTGAGAGAGATTTTCCTCATTGGGAAGCCCACTGCATTTATGGGCTTTTCTCCTTTGTAAGGAGACAAAGGGTAGCTTTTTTACTCCATCAACAGGGGGCACATTCCTACATCTCACCCTTTCTATATATCTAAAAATAAAAGAGGAGAAAAGAACGTGATCTGAAAAATCTCACCTTCATTGACAATTTGTAGTTATGCTAATAAGTTTTAGATTTGATTATAATTTTCATTGCTTGTAAGTTATTCTTCTATCTTAACTTTTGTGAAGTGTTTTTTTCCAGGCAAGCGTCAAGTTTCTGGCTATATATGATTTACACATATAGAACTTTAAAACATCTTTAACATATGATTTAGAGGTAAAATAATAACTTTTTAACATAACAATAATAACTTACAGAACTTTTTCAATGCGAAGTATTTTTTAAACAATTTTTAACTAGTGCAAATTTAGAAAACACAGTCTCTGCTTCCAGCTGTTGCTCAGGTGTTTGCATGTTCTTTTTCTGGCATCTCCTGCTGCTCTTGGATTGGCTGTACCTGTGGTTTAACATTTTTTAGCAGGGATCCATTGAAGACCTGCATCTGTAGAAATGCATGCAAACCCCCTCCACCAAGTCACAAGAGGATGGGGTCCTGAAATTTGTCCAGTCCCTGGATCCTTTTTGAAGACTGGTGGTTTTTCCTTGAGCTTTGCTTAACTGGTGTTGCTGAAATGTCTGAAAATTGGTGGTACTTGCTCCATAAAATAATTATTTAAGAAATTAGAAACATACATAGCTTTGTTCAGCCTCTCTATAGTAGACAGCACTTCTGTCCCTCCCTTTTGCCTTTCAAGGAGCATTTTCAGAGATCTGTGTGCTCTTTCTACAATAGATTGGCCTGTAGAAGAATGTGGAATACTTGTGGTGTGTCTGATACCCCAGATTTTGAAAAACTCTTGCAGTTTGTTAGAGACATGGGCTGGTCCATTGTCTCTTTTAACTTCTTGAGGGACACCTAGGGATGCAAATGCTTGTAAGAAATGTTTAATTGCATCTCTACTCTTTTCTCTTTGATGTGTGGATGTGAAAATTGCTGCAAATGATTGATAATGAGTTATGTCAGTTTGTCATATGTGCAGGCTATTTAAACTTCGAGGGTTAACCCCTGTTGCTATTGCTGGTATGACCAATTGTTGGTAATCTGGACATGATTGGACAATTGCTTTTGCCTGATTCTGAGAGATGTTGAACATTCTTACTAAGGCAGGTGCATTTTGATGATAGAAAGCATGGCTCATTCTGGCTTGTTTGATAATATTTGGAAGTGTATTCTGTATTGGCATGGCTAACAGATCAGCCATGGCATTGCCTTCTGCTAGGAAACCTGGGAGCACAGAATGTGAATGAATGTGCATTATGAAATAAGGTTCCTATTGAATAGAAAGAAGGAAGACTATTTTTTTAAGCAAACTGTATAGCCGGTCATTGGAAACCTCTTTTAGCAGAGACCATTCTGCCCTTTCCACTACACCTGCAACATAAAATGAATCTGTTACTAAATGAAAAGGAAACGTGAATTTTGAAAAGTCTTGCACAACTGCTGTTAACTATATAATTTGTGAAGAACCCTCTGCTTCAATATCTGATTCGCATTTTTTTGTCTCTGGATTTTGCCAAGCAATCACAGATTTTTTGGACTTCCCTGAACTGTCTGTAAAAAATGCAACTGGATCAAGGGGTGCAGATTTATTAAGGGCTTATGATTTTAGAGAATAATTTAGTAGCTGATGTTTTGGACAATTGACCGAAATTTTCCCTGTAAAATTTTCTAGGGCAAATTGCATAACCTTTCAATTTTGAATTATCCATTCCAAATAGATCGATTTGACAGGCAGAAAGATTTCTGCAAAATCCCTTCCTGAAAGGGAAAATATTCGTGATCTGGCCTTTATAATCAATTGTGATATAATTTCAGGGCAAGCTGTTATAGTTTTACCTATCTGATGAGACAGGAAAACCCATTCTAAGATTATAAGATGATCTTTCATCTCTAGATCCCGCTGGAATATTAGACTGTGAAGCTGTGGACTCTCCCCTAAAACTGCAAACACAAAAGACAAGTTAGGATTATACTGATGAGCCTGGCATGATTGGATGGCTCACATCCCTTTATCTAAAGCATTTTGGGCTTCCTTGTTGAATTGTCGTGGTGAGTTTAAAGCTGTGCCTCCCTGCAGTAGATCAGACAGAGGAACTAAGTCCTGGTTTGAAATGCCCAGCAGTGGTGAAGCCAGTTCAGGGTCCCTGCCAGCTGCTGCACTTCATTCAGTGTTTTTGGATTTTTCTTTAGTCGGAGTGGTTGCAGAGTTACAATTTGTTCTGTGACTCTGTATCCTAAATATTTCCAGGGAGGAAGTGTCTGTATTTTCTCCTTCGCTACTGTGAGTCCTGCTTTCTTCACTGATGACTCCTTCGCTACTGTGAGTCCTGCTTTCTCCACTGCTGAGATGATCTGATCTGTTGTCTCCTGCATTGGTGCTTGGTCCTCAGATTCTAGGGGGCTACCTCCAGTTCCCGCCGTAGGCAGGGTGAGGGCGTGCGTCCCGGGGTGTGGGTGGGGAGTTCGGGCAGCAAGGCTGCCCGAGCTCTGACCACAAAAGGGCAGTGTCCCGCGTCTGATGGGGAGGAGCTCAGTGACAAATCGGAAAGGGAATCCTGGGACTCCGAGGATGGAACATGCCCATGAAGAGCAGAGCAGGACAGCTCTGAAATATGGCACTGCCTACGTGTGCCTTTGTACTCACAGAGCATGGATTCAGCTCGGCTCTTTTCCGTTACACTACCAAAATTCACCCATTTTGCGCATCTGAGGTTACTTTTCAGACGAAACCGAGGGAAATTCTTCAGGTTTGGTGGGTTAGGAGGGACAGGTTTCAGACTTGTCTGGCCAGGACTCGTCTGTTCCCTTCCTGGGGATAGAGGAGGAATGGGACAAGGAGGGGCAGGCCTTGCCAGCTCCCGCCTGCCCTACTGGGGTCTGTGTGCTTCAGGGCGAGCTGGGAACAGGGTTGGCATCTCGGAATTTCTGCCTCCCCTCCTTTCTTTCTACCGCAGCCTGCGGTCTTCTGTGCTGGGAGGTGTGTTTTGGCTGTCTCTAGCTTGTTTTGTTGCCCGTAAGAAGAAAACACAAAACAACCGGAGTCGTTTTATGCGGTGCTTTATTGAGGGCCCTGGGAGCCTAAGGACTAGCATCCAAAGTCAGAGCCCCCCCAAACTAAGAAACTACTGTGTTTATATAGGGTTCACACTAATGGTTGCTTAATTCAACACATATTTGTCTACGTGACATTCCAACAATCATTTATTTACAAATTATTTCTTGTTTAAACTGAACATTCTTTACGGTAATAAATTCTCTACACTCTGTCAAGTAAAAACATTTACCTATCCATCCATTCCCCACAACCCCTACCTAGTAACTATTTCTAACAACACACGGTTTACAGCCTGCTAAAGGTTCAAAGCCTTAGCCTAACTACTTCTAATAAGTCAGACTGCAACAAGTCCCCCCTTTTGAGCATTCTTCAATCTCCAAATTGCAAGGATGCTCAATCAGCAATCTTCTGCTCTTCCTTCTAGCTTGATGAGGGAGATGGAGGGGTTATTGTGCTTCTTGTCATCGCGTTAATCGGTCTTCGTGTGTAAGAGTGTTCTTTGCTAATGGCTCCTAGAAAACACTTGTAAATTCCTAGTACAATTAAAATTAGGATTACAAATATTATTGCATATTGGATTATTGACGAGATCCATCCAGAGACCTGGAGCCCCATAGAACTGAATATTTCCCCAATCCAATTATGTTCTGCCTGACGTTCTAATCCCCGAGTTTCATCTTCCACCCTTTCCAATTGGGATATGTCTTGTTCTACACTGTTACATTTGGGATATGGATACAACAATGGTCAATTTTCTGACTTGAATAGCCACATACTCCGTGTTCTTTTAGTAATAGTAGGTCTAGTGCCATTCGATTTTTTAAGGTCATTCTACTGGTGGCTTGTAATTGGAGATTTAAACCTCTAAACCCTTTCCTAGTAGTGGCTGCTAACCTTTCTGTCTGTCCCATTAGCTTATAAAGCATGTCTCTGTTCCGATAAGCTGCAACTGGTGAAAAGAGGGATTCTAATGCCCACCCAAACTTTACTCCACTATCTGGTTCATGCCATTGGTCCTTCTCATCTAAATCTCTTTTAACTTTTCCCTTCAATTTCGATTGTTTCCACAGTGGGCATAAGGTTGGGATTCCTAACATAATTTGAGTAACTGGTCCATCGATAGGTATGTGGGTAGTCCATTCCCCATGCCCCATTACCCATACTAAATTTCCTGGATTTTTTTATTGTGGTAGATTTGCAACTAATAATTCGTTTCCCACTTCTATCCCCTTTTATTTCTTTGATAGTATGATTATATCCCCTACACTCACATCCCCATTTCAATAGAACTCTGACAGGTACTAGTCCTATTTGTGTCTCGGGTGTATCACAAGTTATTACTTGAGTACAATTCCACATTTCCTTCTGATCTTTCATTCTCCTTTCAGTAGTCTGTAAATTCATTACACTTGTATGAGTTTGATTCTTCTTTCCACTCCATTGTACACAACAATGAACCTCTCCCAAATAACTATAAGTTTCTAGTAAGCTCAGTCCCCATATAGCTCCCCATGCATCTTCTAAAGACTGAGTTTGAGTAATATTTTGACAGACTTCTTCTTCCCTCACCCTTTCATTCCGTAACGTTATCCTACTACAATGATAATTCAGTACGGGCATTGACCCTGAGATAACACATTGATGTTGTTGGATTGGAGTCTCTAACCATGTAAGATACTCTGGCATTTGCTGGCAATATTCTTTTGTAATTTGCTCGAGTATCTAACACCCATGTTGCCACTCATAATATTTTTGGGAAACAAGTTTGCAACTTTGAGTGACATTCACAAAGGCCTTTGGCATATTCACTACTAGAATTATTCCCCATGGGATCGGTTCCCCTGCTGATTGGGTTAGTGGTAGGCAAGCAGTAATTTGTGTCACATTTTGAACTATCCCAAAATCTCTTATTAATCCTATTATTAAATTTTCCTGCTTCTGTCTGGGGTAGAACGCTATTGTCTCGTTCTTATTCTCAATTTCTCTAATTTTCCTAACCCTTGAGTTTCTCCAGGCAAGAGATACCATAGGTAATACTGTTATTCCTCAGCTTCCCTTTTTCCCAGCTTGTACTTTTAATCTCACGTGTTGAAGGTCAAAACTCCACTGTATTCTAACTAGACAAACATAAGTATCCATGTCAGCCAGTGTCACTTGTGCCAATTCTAGCGTAGTATTACCTTTTTGTGTTTCCTTATCCCACAATGTAACGGCATTTATGTTTTCAGATACCTGTCCCCTCCTCCAGAATATAACTACTTCATTGGCACCAGCTCCCTGTTTGTCAGAAAATTCACAAACTATCTTCACAGATTCTCCCTCCATAACTCCAATTACAGGTTCTGAAACAGTAACAATTACAGATCCATTAACAGATACAATTCCTAGAATAAGCCACAGGATAGCAATTAAGAATATTTTGTTTGGAGTATCAGCCGGGTAGGAGTTACTGCTTGAAACACCCATTGGGTCGGAGCTTTCTTGACCTGAGTGTAATGTATCCAGGAATCCATTCCAGCCACCTTGACTGCGGTGTACGTGGTCAGGATCACCTGATGTAGGCCGTTCCATGATTCTCTGAGAGGATCGGTTGACCAGTTCTTTACATATACTTGGTCTCCCCGTTGCACATCATGGACGGGGTTCTCTAGGGAAAGAGGTCTGTTCCACTGTAACGCTCCCCTCAAGGCGTTAAGGATTCTATGTAATGAAACAACATAATTATACACCACCTGGTCCCCAATTATATGTGGATCTCCCTTCATAGTAGATGCATGATAGGGTTTCCCATATAATATTTCATATGGGCTTACTCCTATCCTCTCTCTGGGTTTTATTCTAATCCGCAAAAGGGCTAATGGTAATGCTTGTGGCCATTGT
>QUSF01000307.1:49790-77985 GCA_003676055.1 Chloebia gouldiae
TACTCCTATCCTCTCTCTGGGTCTTATTCTAATCCGCAAAAGGGCTAATGGTAATGCTTGTGGCCATTGTATCTTACCTTCCTGACAAATCTTCTTTATCTGGCTTTTCAGAGTTTGGTTCATTCTTTCTACCTGTCCACTAGATTGTGGTCTCCATGGGGTGTGCAAATTCCAAGTTACATCTAACACTCGAGCAATCTCCTGGACTATGTGGGCAATGAAATGAGGGCCTCTATCTGATGATAATCCCAGGGGTACCCCAAATCTAGGTATTATTTCCTTCAACAGGGTCTTGATTACCTCCTTAGCTTGATTTGTTCTGCATGGGAAAGCCTCAGGCCAGCCTGAAAATGTACAAATGTATACTAAGAGATACTTGTACCCCTGTGCCTTTGGCAACTCAGAAAAATCCACCTGCCAATAGTCCCCCGGTTCTGGCCCTACCTGTAACCTCCCTAGTTGTATCTGTTTCCTGACTACTGGATTGTTCTTTAAACATACTGGACACATTGCATTCACCCGCTTTGCCAAACTTAACATCTGGTTGGAGACTATTTTACCCTTTAAAAATTTCACCAATGCTTCAGCACCCCAATGGCTCTTATTATGCTCTACTACTAGGATAGCCTTCATTATCCATGAAGGGACAACTACTTGCCCAGTATTGGTAACATACCACCCGGTAGCATTTTTGTTGGCCTTCAGTAATGCTGCCAGCTTCTCATCTTCATGGGAATATCTCAGAGGCTGCTGTAAATAAGGATTAGCTGGGTTTGTCCTACTGGGTATTAAAGCCATCTGGGTCCATACTTGACGAGCCGCTTCTCGTGCTGCTGTGTCTGCCAACCGGTTTCCTCAGAAAATCTTCCCATCCTCCTTTTGATGTCCACGGACATGCATCACTGCCACCTGTTCTGGTTTATGCACCGCATCCAATAAAGCCACAACCTCTTCTCGATGCTTTATAGCAGTCCCTTGGGAGCTTAACAACCCTCTCTCCCTCCACAGCGCACCGTGAATATGCACCACCCCAAAAGCATACTTTGAATCTGTCCATATATTTACTTTCTGTCCAGTGCTCAGTATTAATGCTCTGGTAAGTCCAATAATCTCAGCTTTCTGGGCCGACGTACCAGGTGTCAAAGCCCGTGCCTCTATGACCAGAAATACTGTAACAACAGAGTATCCCGCATACCTGGTTCCGTTTTCCACAAAGCTGGACCCATCTGTAAACAGCTCCCAGTCTGCTGTATCCAGAGGCTCATCCTTGAGATCCTGTCGACTGGAATATACCTGTTCAATCATTTCCACACAGTCATGCACAAGTTCATCCTCAGTCACTTTACTGCGAAGAAATTCAGCTGGATTAAGGTGGCTAGTGGTTTGAAGTTGCACATCATCTTGCTCCCTTGAAATGGCTTGATACTGCAGCATTCGGCTAGATGACAACCAGTGGCTCCCCTTTTGTTCCAAAACAGCCATTACCATATGGGGGACATAAACATCTATTTTCCTCCCCAAAGTGGGTTTCGGAGCTTCCTGTATTACAAGTACCGTAGCCGCAACAGCCCACAAGCAAGGTGGCCAACCGGTACTTACTGCATCCAATTGTTTGGAGAAATATCCAACAGGTCTTTTCCAGGATCCCAGCTTCTGAGTTAAAACTCCTAGTGCAAGTTTTTGTCTTTCATACACATACAGCTGGAAATCCTTATTCAGATCTGGCAACCCTAAGCCCGGGGCTTCTTTTAATGCTTGTTTTAGGTCCAAAAAGGCCTTTTTCCGAATAGGAGTCCAATCCAACTGGGGTTCCTTTAAGGCCTCATATAAGGGTTTCGCAATGAGTCCAAAATTTAGAATCCACAACCGACACCACCCTACCATTCCTAGGAAGGATCTTAATTCTTGATGGCTCCTGGGGAGGGGAATTGAGCAGATGGCCTCCACCCGGTTAGTTCCTAAGCGCCTTTGACCCTGAGCCAATTCACAGCCTAAATACAGGACACTCTTCCTTACCAATTGAACCTTTTCTTTAGAGACCCGGTATCCCGCCTGCCCCAACATATTCAGCAGAGCAATTGGTAAGGTTAACACAAGTTCCTCTGTCCTGTGTGGCCAAAAGAATGTCATCGACATATTGCAGTATTATGTAAGAAGTGGGGGGTTCTTTTACCTGAGTTGTCTTCCATTCCTCCAGCTCTCTCGCCAGTTGATTGCCGAATATAGTAGGGCTATTTTTAAAACCTTGGGGTAGCCAAGTCCAGGTGAGTTGCTTCTTTCTTCCTGTAGCGGGGTCTTCCCATTCGAAAGCAAAATACTTTATGCTCTCTATTGCCAGTGGGATGCAGAAGAAGGCATCTTTTAAATCAATTACTGTAAACCATTCAAATTGCTCCGACACAGAAGTTAGCAGAGTATACGGATTGGCAACAACCGGGTGAATGTCCTTAACTATTTCATTTATGGCCCTTAAATCCTGCACTACCCTATACTTACCGTTGGGTTTTCTTACTGGAAATATAGGAGTGCTATATTCTGATTCACATTCCTTCAGTAATCCCTGGATCACGAATTGAGTGATCATTGGAGCCACACCTCTCCGGGCCTCTAATTTAATGGGGTACTGTTTAATTCTTACAGGCTTTGCCCCTTCTTTCAGCTCTATCACAACTGGCTGTGCAGCCTTAGACTTCCCGGGGGTTCCTGTTTCCCATACCCAAGGCACCACAGCGTTACTAATCTCATCCGGGATTGGAGTCGGGTCTACTTCTTGAATCATAAAAATTTTCCCAATTTCCTCATCTGGAATTTCCAATTTAACACAGCCCCCTTCAAAAAGTATTTTGGTGTTCAGTAGAGACAATAAGTCTCACCCAAATAAAGTCTGGGGGCAATTTGGCATATATAAAAATTGATGGTCTAATTCCTTTCCTCCAAACTTTAAACTGAGGGGTTGCAGAAAGGGTCTTTCCTCTAATTGACCTGTGGCTCCTACTACCTGAATTGTAGTATCACTAATGGGCCCTAATCTTTTATTTAAAACTGAATGTGTGGCTCCTGTGTCAACCATACACTCTTGCTCCCTCCCAGCTACTTCTGGTCTTACCCTGAGATCCCGGTCTAGTCAGCTCTGATTCTGATAATTTCCAAGCATCATCGCCTGAGCTTGTGCCTGAACAGCATCTACTGGCACCATTGGGAACCCTCCCATTATTCCAGCATTGCTCCCGATCCCATTCCGTACAGACACTCATTTTTCCAGTGTCCTAACTGACGGCAAAAGGCACACTGATTAGGTCCTAACCCAGTCTGTCTTCCATTGTTCATCCCCATTAGCCCCTGGCCTTGGAAGCCCCCTCTTCCTAATCCAAATCCTCTACCACGACCCCTTTTGCGGCCCCTGCCCTGCTGTCCCCCTCCCTGCCCTGTAGTTTGCTGAATTATTGCCAATATCCCTGCCTGCTGATGCTTAGCTGTTTCTTTCTCCCTATTATTATACACTTTCCATGCCAGTTCCAGCATTTTATCTATTTTCTGGGTGTTGTCCCCCTCCAGCTTTTGTAGTTTCTTTCTAATATCCTCCTGCGATTGCCCCATAAATAATAGGGCTAACTACAGTTGACCTGGTTCCTTATCAATCTCCAAATTAGTATATCGCCGAGCGGTTTCCTTCAGTCTTTCCAGAAAGGCTGAAGGTGATTTATTCTTTTCCTGCCTTACTGAATATAATTTAGACCAATTTAATGTTTTCAGCATTCCTGTCCGAACCCCTTCCACTAGCAAATCTTGATATTTTTGTATGGCTTTATAGCTATCCGCACTGTTCGGATTCCACTCTGGATCATCACTAGGAACCAGCTCATCTACAGTTCCCCTGTACCCCTGTTCCCTATCCCTTCACAACCTTATTTCTTCCCTAGCCCTTTCCTTAGTCACTCGCAACACCATCTCCTTTTCTGTAGAATCCATTATAGTGTCCAATAATACTTGCAAATCATTCCAATCCGGGTTCTGAGTTTTAATCACCATTTTCACTACCCGTGCCACCCTCTCAGTGTCCTCTCGATAGCTGCCAGCTGATTGTTTCCAAATCACTAAATCACCAGGGGAAAAAGGAACCTTTATAAGGACCCTCCCCCCTTGAGGACCCATGGCCTCCCTCAGAGGTGCTATCATATGAGGTCCCTCATTATTCCGCCTTCCATGTCTGGTCCTTGCTGCGATAGGGGTTCTTTGCTCATTAGGAGAACGAGCTTGAGAATTAGAAGCAGCCAGGGTTTGTATATCGCCCTGGCTCCCCGGTGAATCATCAAAAATCAGTAATTTCCCTCTCATCCTCCTCCTCATCAGTATCAGACTCTACCTCCTCTCATTCTTGCCCTAATCTTTCTCTGGGAAGTGGTGGGGTGGAGGGAGCAATTGCTAAGGACAAATCTTCCTCTCGTCCGGAGGATTTCACAGCACATTTCATACACACCTCCCGTGTCTTGCACCCAGAACACTCATACTGGCTATCTTCTACCTTCAATACCATAATACCACTCTCTTTCTGCCATTCCACCTTCTGTCCCAAGTAATAAAACAAATCCAAATACGGTATCTCATCCCATGTCTTGTTTTCCCTGAGATATTGCATTAAGGGGGTTATCACAGAAGTATCCAATGTGCCATTCAGGGGCCACTCTGGCCCCCCTTCAGATGCATAAAGGGGCCACCAATGATTACAATAATCTAACATTTATCCTTTATCCAAATCCTGATAAAACCCCGCACTCTTCCATCGTTTTAATAAACATCCTAAAGGAGTATTCCCCAGTACCTTCCCGTTAGATTGCACGAATGCCTTAAAAGTCTTAAATGGCATCATTTACAATAAGTAACGCACACACCACACAACAATTAAGAGTACTTTTAACAGAATCAAATATAAAGAAACAATTAATAACTGCAACAACACCGTAAAAAGGAACAACATTAACCAAACCAACCAACCACCAACTTGCCGCTACTGGTCGCCGCGAGGGGCAAGCGCCGAACCTGCGTAGCTTTCACTTCGACTTATGGTCGGCACCCGGGCTTTCCACCAAGACGTCTGTAGCCCAACCCTGCGAGGATCAGTGCCTCGTCTTATGGGCAGGCAGCCAATACCAATACCAATACCAGAAAATAAAGCACCTTCGGGCTTACCTTTCACAGTTGTCCGTCAGGCGCGGGGGTCGGGCGCAGACCGATAACTCCCCGAGGAATCCTCGGCGCCGGCGTGGAGTGGATCAGAATGCGAACCGCCCCAGCCACCTTCGGAGTCCTGCCGCGGTCGCCAGAAAACTGCTGCCCGTAAGAAGAGAACACAAAACAACCGGAGTCGTTTTATGCGGTGCTTTATTGAGGGCCCTGGGAGCCTAAGGACTAGCATCCAAAGTCAGAGCCCCCCCAAACTAACAAACTACTGTGTTTATATAGGGTTCACACTAACGGTTGCTTAATTCAACACATATTTGTCTACGTGACATTCCAACAATCATTTATTTACAAATTATTTCTTGTTTAAACTGAACATTCTTTATGGTAATAAATTCTCTACACTCTGTCAAGTAAAAACAATGTAGGCCCTAAGATTTACCTATCCATCCATTCCCCACAACCCCTACCTAGTAACTATTTCTAACAACACATGGTTTACGGCCTGCTAAAGGTTCAAAGCCTTAGCCTAACTACTTCTAATAAGTCAGACTGGAACAGTTTTTCACTTTCAAGTGTTACAAATTACAACACTGTCCTGAATATTGGGCGTAGCTTTAAGCTGAAGTTCTTATTCTTTTCCATACTGTATAATCTAAGTCCCACAGTATCCCAGAACTTTAGGCTAAGCATCTCCGACGTATTTAGAGTCGGAAATTCTGTGAAAACTGTGCAAAACGCCAGTCACTTGGTTTTTAAAATTTTAAAAGTTTAATAATAATAAAATGGTTATAAAAATAATAATACAATCAGAGTAATAAAGTTTAGAGTTAGGACAATTACAAGACAATAAAAAACAAAGAATTATGGACATCTGGATGCTCTCGGACACTGAGTCACGAAAAGCATAACTTGTGAACAAAGGAATCACCCTTAAAACAATACACTTGTTGCATATTCATACCTCCTTCATGGTTATGCATACATTCTATTCTAAACAAGAAACTCTGTCTGTTGTCTGTCAACTGTTTCCTGAGTCTGAGCAAGGCCTGAAGAAATTAGCTTCTTCTGATAAGAAACCATAAATTCCTCCGCTTTGGAAGATTTATGTGTTCCTCAAAGCGAGTATCTCATTCCTGAAAAAAAAAAAAAACTTCCCCCACATACTTTCTCTATTTTAACATTATGTTGTAACCTAAAACTACATTTAACACACTACTTAAGAGAATTAATACAGCATAACTTTCTAACATTACACATATAATATTCATTGTAATATTTGCGAAAAGCCAATCATAAAATATGCATTTGTCACAAAAACCCATCTAATGATTTTTTAAAGCTGTTTCTTCTCATATTTTACATCTTGAATTTCTAATTTGTAGTTCAAACAAACAAACAAACAAAGATCCTGCTCAGCTAAAGACACCCTGTTCCCCATTCTTTCTTACTCACCAAATGATGGTTTTCAGACACGCTGTCCTCCTTGGTCTCTTCCCCGGGACTGGAAACGCAGCGGTGTCTCAGCCTTGGCTCAGCCAATTGCAGCTCTCTCTCTGAATTTGTCTTTATGACTTCTCAGTGTGTTCTCCAGCCTGTCCCCGTTTCAGCCCCTTCTCACTGGCTCGAGGCTTTCAATCTGAGACCCCCTATGATGGCCTCAGATCCTCTGTAACCTGGGTGTTTTGTTTGCTTTTGGCACCATAAAACCCTAGTCGCAGGCCTGCTCCCCAAGACACCCAACCAAGGAAAACTGGCCTATTTTGATTGAGGGCCAATCAAAAATATCCTGTACAGCACCCCTCAATATGAGGGTTTACCTGTACAGGCACCAAGTAATGCTTTTTCTCTTCAAGCCAGGTCTTATAAGCACTCAGAAAAAAGCATTATACTCTTGATAGCTCAGCTACCTCAGGTGGCATAAAATAAGCAGGATGGCTCCTGTGACAGTGTTGGAAACAAAAAGTTTTAATAAAAGGCAAAAATATAAAAGCTCTTTACTTTACAGAAAAGCCAAGTCAGGGCAAGAGGTTCTTGCTCCTGCTAAAACTCTTAAAAAAAGTGATTAATTTCTTCTATTCTCTTATTTTTTAGGGAATTGCTTAGGCAGGACTTTTTGTCTTCTGTCCAATTAGTTATCCTTAAGTTTGAGGTGAAGTTCCCATGGTCCTATGAGGTGTATTTTTAACCAGATTGAGGAGAGAAACTTCTGGGCTTTTTTTCCTTTTTAAGAGGACAAAGGGTAACTTGTTTACTCCATCAACAGGGGGCACATTCCTACATTAAAGCTTTAACTACAGAACAGTTTATCTTGCTTTTATCCCTTTTGTGAATTAAGAGAAGACTATTTCTAGATTGAAGCCTGAAAGAAAAAAATGTAAAGATTGACCAAATATTGCTTTCTACAAGATGTAGTCAATGCTTTTCATAGCTCACACTTTCACCAAGACAAAAATAATTCCTTAGCAGTGCAAGTGTGGCATAAGCACTTGCCTAGCACCCTGTGTAATCAGCAGTGGCTTATCAGTGTGCACAGGATTATTCCTGAGGTTAATTTTGTTTTGCAAAGTACCTCACTGTGTCAACAGTTTGAATCTCAAGATGACACGGGCTAAAATTCTCTAAAGGATTGTAATTCCAACAGGTTAAAAAAGTAAGGCTCTATTGAGAATAAAATAAGTAAGTGTCATGCCTCCAAATTCTGCCAGTCAAGACATTACTGGCTTTTTTTGGCTTGTTCTGGTTTCAGTCACTCCTACATTGGAATAATTATTTTCCCTGTGTTCTTCTCATGAATGCCTCAGCAGGTAATCTGCAGCTACAGCATGTGTAATTATACATTACCAGTGATTCAGTTTTGTGGTTTTGCTATTTCTGGGGACAGAACATTTTATTAGCTGCTCCCACAGGAAAGAAAAGTATTTCAGCAGCAGCTACCACAGGACATCACTATACCCTACAAGAAAGGATGATAAGGCACTTGGAGATTTCTCACAAATGTTTTTTCACCAACTGTGCATGTGTAGCTGCACGTTACCAACTGGGAAGTAATATAGATATATTGATGTTTTATGAGAGGAAATTGTTATTTATAGTGGTATGGGAAATAGTAAAACAGTTTAACTCAATATACTCTTACAAATCAATGGATTCAGGTGAGATTCAAGTTAATTAGTGCATTATTAGCCTCGTGTTTAATGCCCTCCTGCACTTTCAAGTCATGGCATAGTGTCATTGCCATTATACCTTCTGGTATTCCAAGTGTTCATAACCTAAGTGGGAAGATTCTATGTTTGTTGCAAGGGGTTGTTGTGGCGGTACAGAAGTGAGTAGATGACAGAGATGGGTTCACCAGGATGGATCCAGCATGTTCAGGTCACAGGTGTGAAAGCCAGATACCTTTACATGTGTGACAGCACCTTATGTTCTAAGTCAAGCGTGTGAGGCAAAAGACCAGCCTGGCTGAGTAGGGAAGTCTTCAGGAGCTCTTGCCTCAGTCTTTAATAATACTGATAGAATTTGGGCTACAGTGCTGTGGAAAAGGACCTCGGGATGCTGGTTAATGACAAGTTGAATATGAGTCAGCAGTGCCCTGCAGCCAGGAGGGCCAGCCCTGGCCTAAGGGACATCAGGCCCAGCATCGCCAGCTGGGCAAGGGAGGGATTGTCCTGTTCTCTCTGCAATGGGGTGGCCTCATCTTGAGTGCTGGGGTAGTTTTGTGTATTACTATATAGAAGAGACATTAAAATGTTAGAGAGTGTCTAAAGAAGGGCAGTGAAGATGATGAAGGGTCTGGAGAGGAAGATGTGTGAGGAGGGACTGAGGGCACTTGTTTTGTTCAGCCTGTGAGGAGCCTGAGGCTCATTGCAGTTACAATTAACTCAAAAGGGGAAGAGGAGGAACAGGCCTGACCTCTTCTCTGTGATGACCAGCACCAGAACCCAAGGGAATGGCCTCAAGCTGAGTCAGGGAAGGTTTGGTTTAGATATTAGAAAAAGATTCTTCACAGAGGGTAGCTGGGCACTGGAACAGGCTCCCCAGGGAAGTGGTCACCACACCAAGCCTGACAGAGTTGAGAAAGTGTTTGGACAATGCTCTCAGACACATGGCATGACTCTTGTGGTGTCCTGTGCAGGACCAGAAATTGAACTGTGGTGATCCTTGTGAGTCCCACCCAACCCAGCATATTATGTTCTATGACCAGGTCTTTAGGCACAGTGCAAGAGTAACAAGACTGATCAAGCTAAGTGTGGTTGTGGTAAGGGAGAGAAAGGTACAAGCCATAAAAGATGGTCAGCGCAGTACATTGCTCCATGAATACTAAACTAATAGTGATCCTGATTTTCAGTCTCCTGCTTTTGTGCTTTTTAAGACAAAAAGTGATTTCTTTTACTTTCTGTTCATAACTTAAACTTGGCAATGTAGTGATTGATGTGTGGATTATTTTCTGTTCCTGGCAATGAGACAGACATGCTTGGAAGAGAAATGAATGGAGCCGTAAGCCTTCAGTGACCCTTGACAAGTGTTATCTCCAAGTGACACAGGCAGAAAGTGGTTCCTGCAGTTCAAACCATGCACACCATGCGTAGTCTAACAGTACACTGTAAAAGTTTCATAGCTCATGAAGACGCATGCAAAATTAATCTCTGCAGAGCAAAACAATTTAAAAAGTACATAATGAAGCAATTAGCTCAAAGAGGAAGAAAAGTAGTGACAATTTAATTTGGGAAGAATCTTTACATGTATTAGGTTTTCAATTAGAGTGTTTTATGAAGGCACAATGAATGTAAAATGAGACCTGTGAGATAATTAATGATGACTTCAAAAGTTAGATTTAAGGGATAATTTACATTTTAAAAATGAAGACCAGCTCTAGTTCTGTTAAATCTTTTACTTTCCTTTTAAAAAGCCTTTTGGATTATGGGGCTGTGCTTTTGTATGTTGCTTAGTTTTACATTAAAATACCAGCTTAGTTATGAAAAAAGACTGGTTTTCCATACAAATAAATAAGTTTACCTGAAAGTATGACAGGACTGTGTGATGATCAGAAATATTTAATGAAGTTTATCTGAATTCAGTGGAGATATTACCTAAATAAATATTAACATATTTCATCCCATGGGTATAGTTTCTAGCTCTGCGGAGACAGATACCCAACAAATGTGCACAACAATCCACAGATTTCCAGGGTATGATCAAAAACCCACTGATAGCAGCTAGAACTATGAGCACTGATTTTAGTGATCTTTGTGTCTGACAACTCTCTCTGTCCTTTGTGCAGTTACCTGTCAAGATACCAAAATAAAAATGCAGATTTTTAATGATTATGGTATTAAATGAAAATAGCTTATTCATATTTGTCTGTAAAGCATCAAGCTCATTACTGGTTATCTGTAAATAATAATGGTAATGACAAAGGCTGACAAGATTCACAAGTAGTTTTTACAATAAATTGTTCCAAAAAATATATTTCAAAGATACTGGTAACTAATTAATTTGTATCTACAGTAGTAATTAATTTACACTGACTGTTTTTTTAACTTTGAGGCATCTTTAATGAGTACTTCTAATTTTGTAATTTGCAACCTTCACAGAATCTAGAAATTACTACAGCATTTTGAGAAATCACTTAATTATTAAAAGGTTTTTGTTTGCCATCCAAATGAGGTCATGGTAGTTTGACACAGAAGTGAATTTTCTCAGGAAGAAGAGGGTCAAACCAATGGGTGGTCAGGTTTGGATATTGGAACCTGGAGTAACCACTGAAGGCATGGACATACCTCAGAGAACACAGGAGTTTTAAAGCAAGAACTCCCAGGAGAACTGTCTCTTTGGTTCCGGTCATTGGAGAATGCAGACGGGCTGGGTGGGGGAGGGGAAGCCATAGGGCCTGGAGGGTGAAGGGTCTGGAATTGGGCCAGCTCCTGCAGATGGAAGGATGGAAAAAATCTGAGATGTCTTTGTTTCCCCCCCCCCCACCCCCCGCCCCCTGCCCCCCAGAGGGAAAGACAGAGGAGAAGGGCAGGGAAGGTGCCCAGCCATGGGAGTTGGAGTCCTGAGCTGAGATTTCAGCCATCTGGGGAGTCTGAGAATGAAATATTACTCCTCCTAGATTTGAAAGAGAAGAAAGACAGTCTAGGACCTGAGATGTTAGAAAAAGAAGGCTGAGGGGAGATGATGGAGTGGCTTTTGGCTGGGCTTTTCTTGTTAGCCATAGACTGAACCAATTTCTCCTGCAATAGATACTGTATTTTTAGGGGCATGCAATGGTGAGCCAAGAGGCATGCTTTAGCAACTACCAGCACAGTGAACAGAGAAAAGCTGAGGAGGGTGTGATAATGCCCTCTGCCTTCAGGTAGAAGAAGATCTCTGTTTTCACCCTTGGCCTCAGGGGAGGAGGAAAATGAGGGGGACTGTGGTCCCAAAATGAGAAACTGAACTGTTGTTTCTTTTCATCCTTGGCAAAGCATCCTTAAAGGAGCCCTATGGAGCAGTCTGTCCATGCACAGTGGTGAGAGCACTGTGACATGGAAAGGAGAGTGTCACACTGGCAGATTTTCTCCAGGCAGTGCTATGTGTGACTCAGAGGCACAAAAAGTGACAACTGTGTTTCCTGGAAGTCTATAGTGCAAGAGAGACTCCTCTCTCCCTTGATAGACTGAGTATTAATTATCTAAATGATAATTACTTGATTGAAAGTCCAAGTTATGTCTCACTGTAGTTTGTTAGAGTTGGGGTGGGGGGAGGAGGAATGTTTTAAAAGGTTTTCATTCTGAATTTAGTGTGTATCTTTTATCATAGTAGTAGTTTAATAAAGTTCTTTTTCCTTTATTTCTGAACTAGGCCTGCTCTGCTCTGTTCCTGATCACATCTCACAGCCCTTATTTAAGAAAGTGTATTTTCTTGGGGGATGCTGGCATTGTGCCAGCATCAAATCATAACATGATATCAAACAAGGTCACATCAGTTCTTGGAGAAACTGCATGATCTGTGTAAATTTAATGAATGCAGTACATGCTAATAAACTCGATGACTTACAGGATTTATTTTTTTATTAGATTAAGGTTCTATAACATGAAAAGAACACTCAGTGATTAAAGAGATAAAAATAAACTTCTAATGAAGAAGTGTTGCATCATTTTATAATGAAGTATAAATTAAATAGTTGACAAAGGGTTTCAGAGTTGTGACTGTTTTGATTAAATATGCAAATTCAAATATAAGTGGAATTGGAGAGGATTTACTAAATAATGTAGTGAAAGATGTTTTCCAGATGTGAATGGAATTTGCTTAAAAAAACTTGTAACCACATTGCTTTGGGTATTTGTAAGGAAGTGTGAGTGACACATGGCTCTGTGAGTGCTGTGGGATGCCTGGTGAGAGTGAGAGAGGGGTGACAGGGATTTCAGGACTTTGCAAGTTGCTATTAGAAGCCACTTGGTGTGTTCCTGCTCCTGTAGCTGCGTCACTTGTACTTTCCCCTGGACTGCCCCATGCTCAGGTCCTGTACCCCTCTAGCAGAGGAGGAGTCACAGATGAGCTGTTGTGCCACCACCTGTGTCCTCTCCATGGTTTTAAGTTGCTCTCCTGGCTCTCCCAGTGTGGAGCACCTGTTTTCTAGTTACTCTGTGGTGCTACTTTAACATTGGTAAACATAAATCCTAACAGATTTAGGGCCACAGTTATAACGATGTACCAATAAACATTCAGTAAATTAGTAGTGTGAAGTACTTAGAGCTTGGACATATTGTCCACACAAGCCAGAACAACTGAAGCTTTAAAAAGGATTTCCCCCCTCCTTTCCCCCTCACCCACCCTCCAGTAGATTCTCTGTACTCATTTAATGTCCCCGTCATCTCTCCTTTGATTTGCTTAGTTTAGGTCATGGGGTATGCTGATTTTAGTCTTTCAGCTCTGTGTTTGCCTTGGCATTGCTACTGTCCTCTTGGATCTTGAATTTTTTTAATGGAATTTTACTACCTTTGGGTAATGATGAAGGAGCAAGGAACTCTTTCAAGAAGAGAAATCCCTCTAAACCCTTCTTCGGGCTGTACCAAATATATGAACCTCCACAGGAAATTGAAGAATAAAGAGCCCTTTCTCAGGTTGCCTTGGAAGGGAACATTGTAAACTCAGTGAAGTGGGCTCAGAGCTCTTTGGAAGGGAAACTCTAGTTGCTGTGTTCTTTTCCTGAAAGACTGTTTTTGCAATGTAAACCAGCAGGATGAGAACTTCAGGAAACTCCTCCAGATAAAAGCAAACCTTTTGCCTATCTGAGACTCCAGCAATCATGGAAAGTATTCCCAAAGATACATTGACCCTCACACTTCAAAACTTTCTAAGGCAAAGTCTGAGGCCTGTTGGTACAGTTTTGCAATTGATGCTTTTAGTGCATGACATGAATTGCTATTCATTGCATCAAAGTGATGAATGCATATGTTATTTTTTACAACTGCATATGTATATTTCAAGATTTGGCAGGAAATTGAGATTATTACTGGTAATTTCCACTGCTTGCCTATCAAAGGTAAATTATTTTCTTAGGCAACAGGAAAATTTGCTGAATTTCCTTTAAACCATGGTTCAGGAAATTAAGTGTTTTTCCTGCAATTTGTACAAGTAGCTTAGTAATTAAGTATTACTGATTGCAGCCACAGTATGCTCAGAAATATAACGTTTTACTTCAAACCACTCCATGTGGTTTGAAAAAGTCTTTGAAACTCTTATCATTAGACAGCTTGCTAAAGCCATGGGTGGTAATTTGAAAAAGTTGTACTGATTTTTAGCTTTTGTATGTGTTTATAGCCATCAAATAAAATAGCAGTCTAGGAAAACTAGAACGGTGCTATTCTGTGTGGAGAAAGCCTGAGTAAAGATTGCTAATGACAGCAAAAAATAGCTGCAAAATCCACAGGGGAAATGTGTGAAGCTGTGAGGAATTAACCCCTTAATTTCTATTCCTTCTTGTTTACAGGAATTTTATTAGATGAGGAACAGGCCACTCTAAAAGGCTTCTTAGCTTCCCTCCGAGTAGAGTTTTTGAGACAATTTATTACTTAATATTAAAATATTACTTAAAAAAAACCCATAAAAATTGTATCTGACTCAGAAGTATTTGGTCAGAGTAATGAATTAGTCTTTCCTGTGCACTTCTGATATGAGATTTATGCAATCTCAAGGTTTTTCTCTTGATAAAAAACATTCAGCTATCCACAATAGCTCCAACACAATCGTTAGAGCACCAGAGAGTAATGTAAATGAGTGAAAGAGATGGGGGAAGGTAGGAGTGGTCAGATTCAAGTAGACGTTTGGTCTAGAAGAGAAAGAAACTGCAAGAAATCCCATTATTTAAAATAGGGAAGAATTTTTTTAAAAACCCTGATGCTTTTTGTAGCAATCAATTATGTTTATTATTTAGTATTCATACATGTGGTTCCGTGTAGTGTTTAGTGTATGAACAACAGAGCCTTTCATTCCTTGGCTGGAGATTTTGCATATTTTAGGGAGCTGGGGATCCTGACTTCCATGAGATTCCAGGAGAACATCATGTCATTTGAAAGTCCTACTTTAATGCCTGTTACCTCCATTTCTATTTTTTTTAACAACTTACTGCCCCCTAAATGCAATGAATCATTTGGATAAAACAGAGATTTCTTGTCCGATTGTAATCCCACTGGCAAAGAATACTGGGAGAGAGAAGGTACATTGGATTGTCCCAGACGTGATCAACTGAGCATGTCAGGATTCTACTTTCTGCCTTTTTCAAGCATTGCCTCTGCTTCCACTTGGCAAGTTTTCATAGCCTGTATCTAAGGTAATGCTCCTTGTTGAGTGCTGTAGCTAATTTTTGTGCATTTTAGGAAAGTTTTGCTTGGAAATAACATGGTTTTGAAACTGTTTAATGCAACTTAGCAGTTCTGTATTTACATATAATTAATTGATAGAAATTAATTAGTCTTTGAAAATAGAACAAAGACAGTGTCTGGGGAAAAGGAGTAGCCACTCAAATGGATTAATTGATGTTTATTCAGGTAGTGGGAAAATTTTATTTGGACTTAATCATTTCAGGTTGTTTTTTGAAAACATCTCAATTCATTATTAAGTCAAATCATAGTTTCCTGATAACTGAATCAATGCTGAAATTATACATGACTGCTCTTCCAAATTTCAGTTGTAGAATTTTGCTTGGAAATTCAGCTTATTGTAGACTGTGAACTTTCTGGCTCAACTTGTTGTCAAAGACAACATTGAGACCTAACTCTGAAAATCCCACAAGAGATTTGGTGTTCACTTGCTGGCCTTGGCTCAAGCTCATTCCTGGTTGGAGTGAGCAGAGGCTGGGCAGAGTACACAGTGCTGTACAATGTGTGTTGTGAATTGCCCTGTCCTGGGCTAACTTATGACCACCTCTAAATCTTCCTTGTCTTTTATGATACTAATTTAGGCACTGTAGAGTGAGTAACTCTGAAACAATTTATAGCTGGATGTCCATGCTGTACTAAGAAATTACCTGGACTGAAAGCAGACAGGTGTTGTTGTGTGAGCACAGCCTGGTGGTACTTCACATTTAATCTCTATTAGGAGATGTAGCTGGACCATTTATAATTAAATGTTTAACAAACTATTTTTTTTGTTAGATTGTTAAACTGGATTGCCCACTTAATATGATATTTAGAAAGACAGAAAACATTTTTTTTCCAGATTATTTATTTTTTGCCAGATCAGTTTCATACTTATTTTTAAATATTTATGATCATCTCAGTTTTGCCCTGATTTTGATAATGGTTATACTTATTTACTCTAATGCTTTTCCAAGTTCTGGACACAGAGATGTGCTGAAGCCTTTTCAGCTCCCTTTTTGACTGTACAGCAGGTTCATGGGCAAAGCCAGGGACCTCATAAATCAGAAGAGCTGAACAGGACAGAACTCAAATCCAACCAATATGATTAATGCAACGTTCTCCATTTATTCAAGAGAAGATGGGAGTTTATATACACTTCTATATAGTTTACAGTTTACAAAGGCACTCTGATTGGCAAGCTAACATTGTTTACCTTTGCCTTAAGGTGGTCAGGCTTTTCACACTGCAGCTCTATTCTAATTCACACTCAGATAGCTCATTACTTTGTAGTTACCTTAACATAATTTCTAACTGCGCCACAGCTAATTTCTTACTGTGTCAAAGGCTTCCATGCCTCACCAAGGCCGCTTATCAGGGGCCTAGTCTGAGGGGTAGCTCAATTCTCACTCTAGACATAAATCATGCCCTCTCTCAGAAATTTTGTAACAATTCCCTCTTTTTCTTTTTGAGCTACTCAGGCTGGTTTGAAGGCACGGTGCATTATCTTCTGCATACACTGTAATAAACATGGTATAGAGTCTAAACTAATTATTGTAATAAGAAAAAATACAATACCAGAATGAACTAAATCTTGGACTCAACTAGCAAAACCTAAAGAATTGAGCCAATTAGCAAACAGAGGGTCTACAGCAACAATGTTGTCTTTCAGTTGTGTTAATTATTTGTGAATTGATTGAGAGTGGTCAGCTAAATTCCTGCAACGTATGCCTTCAAATTTTCCGCACCCAAATCTGTGTGCTAAAAGTAGGAAGTCAGTGGCACCTCTGTTTTAAAGAACTGCATGAAAGGTACACCTATATCAGTGGCAAGCTCACTTAACATTTTAGATGTAATATTAATTTACTTTCCTGTCCAGCAGGCCAGGGTTTTCAATTGTGTGAGAGCTTGCGCAGAAGCAACTCATGGGGTGAAAAATTAGGCTAATATTACAGAAGTGCAGCCCACTGCATATTTCTCATGTTCCTGATTGCCCTGTTTAACATGAAAGGAGAAAACTTAATTCTTAATACAAACTATAACTTATGATAAACTTAATGTTATGCTTATGATTTTCTAACTTATTGTCCCTCTTTTTCTTTTGCCATTGAACAACAATGGCAAAATGAACAGAAGAATCACAGGCCTTACTAAAACCAATCAAAACCTAGTAACCAAATTCTATAACATCACTAAAAACACACATTTATGAAAAAGCCCAAAGTCCACGATCTTCTCTGGGTGAAACACAAATCTTTGCACCATCTACATTTTCTGTGCATCTTCTGCTCCCGCTTGTGGAGAGATCAGTGCTTTCTTGCAGTTGATAAGTTCCACATTCTTCACTTAAAACCATCCAGATTCTGCACCTGTTAAAACACAAACCCAACATCCCCACAGGGACTAGAGGGTTCTTTCTCAATTCTGTTCCTTAAAACTGCATGAAGAAATGGAGATATCTTTGTTATAAACATGAAAAAACCTCAAGAACAGAACAATACATGTAGTAAAGAAAGAAATAACAACAAATAAAGATCAATCAAATAATACACAATTAACATTATATATAAAATCACAATTACTAAGTGCTATAATATCAAATTGTCACTCCAGAGTCTGCAGCAGCTGACAAACCTTAAAACAACAGAGATTTAGATAAAACATGTCTGGATCATGTTCTTCCAAAACTCCCTTTGAGGCTTAGCTGTCCTATGTGGTCAAATTGTCAAACCAAAAGGACTTGAATACTTTTTGATGCAGAAAACACCTGGGTCAATCACACCCTCCAAGAAGAGCCAGAGCTTGGCCAGAACTCCAACTCTAATTGGAGGATATCTTTTAACACATTATGAAACAAAAGTCTTGGAAATAACAGGTATGAAAAAAACCCTTATGATTAAAAATATATCAAACCATCAAATAATTGAACCTGTCTAAAAATATTTTTTAAGACAAAAATTCTCTAAATACAACAAACCCTTTCTTCAGAAATCTGAAAATTTGAAGTCTGAAATCTTGAACCAAAATCTGGACAATGAATTTGTAAAGGAAGATGATTTGCAGCTGCATAAAAGACTGGACAAAGAAAACACATGAGTAGTTAAAAAATCAAAACCACAGGATCCTGAAGAAACACATCTCATAATCAATCACCTAAAGAGACAATAAAACATATGAAAACTGACTGTAAATACCATACCAATACCTTAATACCTTAATAATAATTTTTATCACAAAAAATCAGACAACTCATATTATATGATCAACTTAACAAGAAATATTAAAATAGTTTAGAACAATCTTTTTAAAGCATTCAAATAACATTAATAACAATCACTATTTATCTTATTATCTATAAAACTTAACAATCATCATTATTTATATTATTATCTATAAAAATCCAAAACCAAAATTACAAACTCAATACCAACATTCTCTCTGACTGACATTTCTCAAATGCTTTGTTTTTAGAGACATTTTTGGTAGTTAAATCATTACTAATACTTCTATCTTTATACAGTGATTTCCATCTATATCGTATTTGAAATAACATTGATTTGTATAATGTTCATCCTTCCTTGCAGCTTGGAGAATGACTCGGTACTGCTACACTTTTTTTTTTTTACATTTTCTGACTCTTGTAAGAAATAGGTAGAATGCTGTTGAAATTTCTGCTGTAGTGTTGCAATCCCGCTGTTGGTGGCACTGCTGCCCTCGGCATTGTCGCTGCCATGGCAACCAGGGTGTCCTGCAGACGTCTCCGCCGCCATCGGTGGGTGCTGCGGGCCCCCCACGTGGGCGCGCATGAGGGGCGCGGTGCCTTCTCACTCCCGTCCTTGCTGCATCACCTTGGGGATGTGAGAAGAGACGCCCCCACCGTGGCCGCGTACTGCCTGCCCCAGCTTCAGCGCAGCCCTGGAGCCAGAGAAGCCCCTCTCCCCCTTTGTGTTGTTGCTCGGCAACAAGGAACCTTCTGTCTCCCCACTGATGTCGTCACCGCCCCAAGCCTGCCTCAGGCTTGGTGCTGGCCGGCCCCGCTCTGCCCGGCCCCGTGCCCGCTGCCGCCTCTGCGCTCTGCCCGGGCAGCTGGCCGGTGCTCGCCGCCACAGCCCGCTGCCTTAGTTCTGCCACCCCGTCTTGCTAGGGATAAGGGAGGGCTTTCTGTAACTTTTCTTTATCTTTTGCCCACAGAGTCAATTGCTCTCAAATCGGACCTTTTTTTAATCTTTTCTCTCTCTCACAGAGGATATGTGAAAGGAGCCGCAGTGCTCTTTCTCGGACACTCTCTATATGTTCCCTTTCTTTCTCTTCACGGCTTACCTCCACCTCTGTGGGGTGCTCCGTTCACTTTTATTCATCATGGCAGCAGCTCCTGCTCCAGCTCCCGGCCCCGACCACATCCACACCCGCCGTTTGGGCTTTTCGTGAACACCGGGGTCTTCTCTGTGCTCCAGCGGGCTCTCGCCGCCAAACCGCGATGTGAAAAAGCCTTTTTCCTCCCATCGTGAGCACCACGATTTGGAGTCTGGAGTCTTCTGCTCCATTCACCCGATCCTCATTTGCAAAAAGTGAATTTAGGATCCCAGCCCCATCTCTATAAAGCGATTTGGACCTGATTTTCGTCATGCGACTCTGCTCCCCGTTACCCTAAAAGTAATTTGGGAGCTTTTCAGAGCATCCTGGGTCCCTGTTCAGGTTCCACTCAAAGCCAGGGACCTCATAAATCAGAAGAGCTGGACAGGACAGAACACACATCCAACCAATATGATTAATGCAACATTCTCCATTTATTAGAGAGAAGATGGGAGTTTATATACACTTCTATATAGTTTACAGTTTACAAAAGCACTTTGATTAGCAAACTAACATTGTTTACCTTTGCCTTAAGGTGGTCAGGCTTTTCACACTGCAGCTCTATTCTAATTCACACTCAGATAGCTCATTACTTTGTAGTTACCTTAACATAATTTCTAACTGCGCCACAGCTAATTTCTTACTGTGTCAAAGGCTTCCAGACCTCACCAAGGCCGCTTATCAGGGGCCTAGTCTGAGGGGTAGCTCAATTCTCACTCTAGACATAAATCATGCCCTCTCTCAGAAATTCTGTAACACATGGGTTAGCTCCCTTTCCACAGAGCTCTGCAAACCAGGGCTCTATCTCTTCTCCCAGCATATGTTGAATGCAGTTAGGCACCAGTTCAGAAAAAAAGCTTTGTAAACATTCTGAATTCATGCCACATTTTCTGGTCTCAGGAGCTGCCAAATGCGTAAATGCAAGCCAGATGTCTAAATATATAAAATGAATGACTGAACAAAGTGCCTCCTTAGTAGAGCATATGCCTATAGGGTGATTAGATCTGAGGGGCCTGAGATCAGCTCCAGAATAAGATGTTTTACCAGCCTACATCCCTGGCCACCACGAGGGAGACCAGAATATGACCTCCTGGATGAGCGTACGAGAAAGAAGCACCCTCACTCTCATCTTCTACTGTCTTAGTATGAGGTAACTAGCCTCAGGAGTTTCTGCTGGCAGTATCATAAGGCAAACTCTGTCACTTCTCAATGAGTACACCTGCCTCTGGGACACCCAGGTACTTGTTCAGTAGAATCAAACAGTTTGGGTACATCTGGTCTTTCACCTTAGCAGCATCCACTCAACCATTATGAACGGGCTGCCTTGATCTTGTTAGGAAGCTTACATGATACAAAAAATAACTCATGTACTTCACTGACTCTCCAGTTTGCCGAAGTTTACTCTTTTGTTGAAAACAGAAAGAGTAAATCAGAAGTGAAAGCAATAATTATGATTAATATTGTGTACTTTAGCTCAGTTGTGGTAGTGGGCAATGTTGTATTGTGTCTTTATATTTCTGTAATAGTTCTGTAATGGTTTGCCTCTACACCCGCCATTTTCTCCCAATGGTTCCACCCCGAGTTTTCCTGCCATTCCCTCAATGTCAGTCTCCCTGAAAACGCTTAGTCACTCCCCTCTCCTCTCCGTGCTACCTTGTCCATCACTCAATTCCCCATCCCATTCTTCCAGAATCTTCTACCCTGGGCATCGAGGGATTGTATGAGGGCCTGGGGTCCCTCCCTTAAGTTGCCCCCATTGGTTTTTGAATCTGTCTATCCTTTCACCTTCCACTCCCCCACATCCCCCCATTGGTCAATGGGTGTTCCCTTCCCCTTGTTACCGCCCTGTTATTTAAGATGTTGCGAAAGCCTCAAGGGTTCTTTCAGCTGTTGGATACTTTGTAACTTGGAGCTCCCCCGAGCCTGGATTAAACCTGAAATTGTTTCCCCAGTGTCCTGGTTTGCCACTGGCACAATGCCAGCGCCCCCGAGAAAATGCAACCTCTCAATTGAATGCTGTGAAATGCCATCGAGAACAGAGAAAAGCAGGCCAAGCTTAATAACAAAAAGGAAAAGAACTTTATTAAGCTACTGCTACTATACTACTATAAAAGAAAAAAATAAAGAAAAAACACACCTAAAATCCAAAATGAAAACCTTTCAAAACATTCCTCCTCCACGCACCTAACTCCAACAAACCACAGTGAGACACATTTGGACCCTTAATCAAGTATTCAGCTTTCAATATAATCAATACTAAGTCCATCAGGGGAGAGAGGAATGTCCGTTGCACCATAGACCCCTAGGAAACACAACTGCCACTTCTTGTGTTTCCATGTCACACATGGCACCGCCCGGACAAAATGTTTGCCAGTGTGACCCTCTTCTTTCCATGCACAGTGCTCTCACCACCAATGCATGGATGGACAGACTGCTTTTAGGATTTTTCCTTTCAAGGATGCTCTGCCAAAAGGGGAAAAAAACAACAGTTCAGTTTTTCATTTTTTGGGACCACAGTCCCCCCCATTTTCTTCCTCCCCTGGGGTCGAGGGTCTCAGGAACAGGAGATCTTCTTTGCTTCTTCTTCTCTGAAGACAAGGGGTACCACCACAAGCCTCCCCAACTTTTCTCTGTTCGCTCCACTCCTGTCTTTCCTCAGCTGCTGAAACAGGTCTCTTAGCTCACCAGCATCCTCCTAAAATACAGTCTCTCTCTTGGAGGAGAAAATCAGTTCAGTCTATGCCTAACAAGAAAAAGCCCAGCCAAAAGCTACTTCATCATCTCCTCCCACCCAGAATTTCTCCTTCTAACATCTCAGGTCCTGGGCTGTCTCTCTTCCTCTCCTTCAAAACAAGGAGGAGTAAAATTTCACAAAGCTTCCATTTCTCAAGGAAGGGTTTAAAGTCCCAACTCCCTGGCTTGCTCTTTGCCCAGATCTCCGGCTCCCATGCTGGCACCTTGCAGCCTTGCGGGCCCCCACCTCCTCCTTCCCCGTGGTGTACTGCTGGCAAACCATCACTGTCTCTTCCTCTCTCTCGAGAGAGACTCTGGGGTTGGGGGGGGAACGGAGACATACCAGATTTCTCCACCCTTCCATCTGCAGGGGGCCGGCCCGGTTCCATTCCCTCCACCCTTTGGCCTACCTCACTTAGGCCGCAGGGCTTCCCCTCCGCCACCCAGCCACAGGCCAGGCAGGGGAGAGTCCTGCACTGCACCCTGACCAGAACCAAAGAGAGCGAGTTCTCCTGGGAATTCTGCTTTTAACGCCTCTGTGTTCTCAGAGGCGTATCCACCCTCAATTGATCACTACAAGTGTCAATATCCAAATTGACCTCTTCCTTCTGAGAAGATCCTTTTTCCATGTCAAACCACGACACCCAGCCTTGAGTCAACTCCCTTATTACCTCCTGGGATGCCGCCTTTCCTTCATACAAGGCAGACAGAGTAGCGCTCTGCCTTAGCAGCTCCCCGACTCTCCTTGAGATATAGGGGAGTGACCCCTGCAGTTGACCTTGCCAGGCAGGTGTAGCCAGGGGACTTCAGATTGGCACAGCGGCAGGGCAAAACTGAAATCGAATTGAGCAGGTAGAATAACCTACATAAAAAAGCTATTATAAGAGTACTTTCTAATGAAATTTTTCACACAACATATTCATTAGGCAGTCTCAGTCTTCTCTCCTTCTCAAAAGGAATAGACCTGGTCCTTTCTTAACCATGTTTAAAGCAAAGTGTAAGGTGCATTTATATTGCTCATTTTCATAGAACCTGAAACTTCAGCCGTCTTAAAAAGCTTATTGGCTTAGTTACCCTATTATGACAAGCTGCCTAGTTTGAGATTCAGAGTAGTACATGTATGGACTGTGCAGAACCTCAGAGAAAAGTCTTGCAAGGCTTAAAACTTGAACCAGGTGTTACTGTTTTGAATGCCCTATAAATAATTTTTTTTTTATTTTATTTTATTAATAATCTTGAAAACAAATTAATTGATCCAGGCAGAGTGCAATGAGTGGCTACTGGTAATGTAGAAACTCTGTAGTAAGGTGAAGTAGCAGTAATAATTTATGGTAAGGCAAGGTAATAACCCTCCCCTCACAACCTCTTTATAGTCCAAGAAGCCTTGAGTGGTTATTCTCCTTTCTAACAATGAAATAAAACTATTCCAGTGAGTTTGCTGGAGGCTAGCAGTGGTGTAGGGAGCTGCCACTAGAAGAATGTCCATTTATTTTTGCCTGCTAGGTGTGGCAGTGTGGAGGAAGCATTGAGGTTCTGCATTGCTCCAGGACTGCTCACATCAAAAGAGCACATAAACCATATGCAGAGGACCTGACTGCTCATGTCCAGAGAAACTCTGAGAGTGGCTGAGGTCTGGATGGATGAGTTTAAGAGCCGTGTCTATATGGCTTGAAACATACCCCAGGAGGTGAGTTACGGAGACCAGTGGTTCCAAGCTTTCACTTTAGATCTTTTTCATTTTGGTTATTATCCTGAATTTTGATTTTTTTTTCTGGTAGGATTTTATTGGTATGTATTTATGTATTTATGTCTCACATAAAGGCATAAGGTATATGCCCATACATACACAATTGCATATAAACATACATATGTAGTTGTGTCTTATTCTGGAATAATGTTTTTGTCTTTAAGTTCCTTAAAAATTAATTTCTTGTCAAGTTTATTCTCTTCACCAATGACTCTTCATGGATATTTTAAACTAGTAGCTGCAGAAATGAGGGGGGAAAACCATCAAATTGCACCTCTTAATTTGAATTTTAATCTCCTATTTAACATCACAGAGAGCTATAATTCCATCAGATTTATGAGGAAAGATCTGCCAGAGGGTGTTGAAAATGTTAGAAACAAAAAATCAGCTAAATACATGATCCATTGATTGTCTTTCAGCACACTACAGCCTCTTTAGTCATTTGCTGCAAAATTCAGAAAAAATATTTTGCCACTTAAGGAGTAGTTCCACATAAAGTTTTACAGATGGTGTAGGGCTTGAGAAGGGGAGTCATCATTTTTAAAAGTGTTATGTCTAATCTGTGAGTGCCAGATCACTCTTTCCTACTTTTTAGCATACTTTGCCAATGTGGAAGTCAATTTTACTTTAGTTAGAAAATGCTTCCATAATAAAATATACCTGTTCCAGATTCAGTGCTTTGGGATGCAGTGGTTGTTTCAGCAGCTCAGAAATATAGATACTTGCAAAGATACCTTTTTTGTGTGTGTGTGTGTGTGTGTGTGTGTGTGTGTGTGTGTAACTAAGAAAATTCAGTGCTTTCAGTGTTTTGCTTTTTTTTTTTTTTTATCTTGTCAAAATATTTCGGGTGTTCATGGCCCAGTAAATGCTGTTTTTTAAGAAGATAGATTATAAGATTTCCCTATGAAAATATATTTATCCTGTGTTTTCCAGAAGCCATTGAGCACAGCATGGAGCAAAATGTCTCATTTTACTTCCTGTCAAGAGCAGCCACATATTTGCACTTAGATCCACCTCTAAAAATTTCTGCTGTGTGATTTTGATGTGATAAATTATTCATTTTTTTATACAGGCCCTTTATGAAAGTCATGCTTTGTGATTGCTCTTATGAAAAGTAGAAACTAGGTTAGTCAGAAATGTAAAGGAGAATAAAAATTGCAGGAGAGAATATTCAGCAATTGCTTTTAACAAAAATAACAAATTCTCTTTTTACATTACAAAAGAACTTTAATAAATGCTATTTCAGAGAGGTGAGCAGAGCTTCTGCTCTTTGCAGTCAAGCAGTAATCTAGACTTCAGAAATTGCCAGAAAGTGTCATACACTATTGATTAGGCCACAGTGGGACACCAGCAATACCCATGGGCAACTTGCTACTTCCTGCCAATTCCTTTTGGATTTGGAAAGTGCCAGGAAATTAGAGAACAGCAGTGATATTCATTGGAAAGTGGATCTAAACCCCACTGAACTCAACAGGTGTAGTCCCATACACCAAAGCAGACTATCAAAGAGACCCTGCCATAGTGAACTGTATCATATATAACTGGGGCACTTCTGGGATATGTGTGGGTAGGAGACTCACTTCACAGCCAAAATGTGTTTATTGTCATAGGTCAAAATGATGTTTGGCTCTTGGGGTTGGTGCTATATAGGGCCAGGAGTTGGGCTCAATGATCCTAACGGTGCTGCGTCTCGCCCTCAAATCCCTGGCTAGCTGAGCGAGTTGGCCAGAGAGAAGGAATTTCTCCTTGGATTCCGGGAAGGCCTTGAGCAGCTCCCTCGAGATCCCAGAGACAAGCCAGTCCCACAAGCAGTGAAAGGAGGCGCTCTTCATCTCAGGAATAATCCTGAAGCTTAATGGCAGCCTATAGAGAGTCCAGCCACCTCTGTCCTTGAAGGACATCCAGAGACAGAGAGAGAGCTTCCTGCCAGAGCAGGCAGATATAGGGGGGGTGGGAAAACTCGGGTAGCCAATGGGGGAAGGACATGGGGGTGGCTCTCTGGGACAAGGGCTCAGAGTGACCACTGGGGAGGGGGTAGATGGAGGAGCCCCGAGCCAGGGTCCAGTTACCTGGTGACCCTGAGAGAAGGCTCTGGACAAAGGGGAAGGGTCACAAGGTGATGGACACATCACCTGGGAGGAGACAGGGGGATGAGTCAGGGATTTTGGGGTTTGATGGACATACAGGTACTGATGGGAAAGCTGGGATGAACCAAATGGATACCAAGAGGGGGCTATGGAGGGACAAACCATTATGAGGGGCTATACAGTGTAACACAACTCCACATAACGGGTCCTTGCCAGCTCAGTTTATTCTATGATTCTGCAATGAGGGAGATTCTGGGTGTGTAGTTTATACAGAAGTGTGTCACTGATGTCTCTATGAGTTTTTCTGCCCTTTGTTTCATGTGCAGGACTCCGGAATTGATATTGGTGATATTCAGAGAGGAAGGCCCTAAGGAAAAAGATCCAGCGCAAGACCTTTAGGTGGTATCTTGTAAACATGTATCCAGAAGTGAGAATGTACTCAGATACCGTTGCCTATGGGGTGAGGGTGGTAAGGAGATTGTTTACATTTCCCATTATACATGGGGGAAGAAGGTGTAATAGTGGAAGTAATTAATGAAGACAATGCCTGTCTCAAACTAAAATAATCAGATCAATTTAAAATCACTAGTTTAATAATATGGTTAGTTGACAGAGACAGCTCTCTGCTGTTATTTGTGCTGAGATGTCCTGAACATTATCCATTGCCTGGGGAAATGACATCTTTTTTCCATGGAAAATGGCCTCTCTTTGCGGCCACTCGCGCTTGCCATCTGCGACGCTCTGACCTCAGACTTTCCAAACTGTGCAGGATTTCTCCAAAACTACAGATATCAGCAACTAGGAACCTGTGTGATCCTAGAGCCCCAATCCTCATCTATAAGCAGATACCCAGAGCCTGGGGAAATGGGAAATGACTTCTTTTTTCCATGGAATATGGCCTCTCTTTCCGGCCATTCCCAATGGCCCACAGTGGCCTCCTGACCTCCAAATTTGCAAACTTTGCAGGATTTCATTATAACTACAGATGTCAGCAGCTAGGAACATGTGTGATCTAAGAGTCTGAAATGTTACCACTGAGCTGATACCCAAAGCAGAGGAAATGACATCAATTTCCTATGGAAAATGGCCTGTCTTTGTGGCCCTTCACACTGGCCCAAAATGCCATCCTTACCTCTAAAATTTAGAAACTTTTCAGGATTTCTCCACAACTATGGTGGTCAGCAACTAGGAACATGTGTGATCTCAGAATCCTAAATGTCACCACTGAGCTGATACCAAAAAGCAGTGGAAATTACATCATTTTCCCATGGAAAATGGCCTCTCTTTGTGGCCACTCGCACTGGCTCAAAGTGCTGTCCTGTGAGGATGCTGGACTTCAGGATGTTTTAGATGAATGGAGACAAGAGATCTCTGAAGGCTGCTTTTAGAATATATAGTTTGTTAGAGAGAAGGTGAAAGGCCCTGCTTGGAGCCACAATATGCCACACGTGGCAGGCCTTGGGGGAAGGGAGAGGCAAGGGGTAGAGGGAGATAAGAGAGGGTCCCAAGAGGAAGTTGCAAAAGAGCATCTGGCTCCTCAGGGACTCCTTATCAGGGGGCTTCAAGGTGGGCTGGAATAAGACTTAGGCCAATGGGGTCACAGATACGAGATGCTGCAGGGGAGGGTTACAGGTGTGGGATGACCCATACGCTGGGAGGTGAGATAGAACATTCCATTTAACCTTTGGGCCTATATGTAGGTAAGGGCATTATTTGACGAGAAGGGGGGATTGTCTCCATCCTGGCAGAACTATTGTTTTCTAGTTGTTCATTAACTAAGGTTTGGTATCTCAAAACTTGTTACCATCTCAATCTCTGTATTTTCTAAGTATTTTGCCAGGCATACATATTTATAAGGCTTTCCTATTTCATCTTCCCCAACAGAGTCCTGACTTCTAAAATTTTGCAAACTTTGCAGGGTTTCTCCAAAACTACAGATGTCAGCAACTACAAACCTCTGTGATCTTAGAGTGCCAAATGCCACCACTGAGCTGATACCAAGAGCCAGGGGAAATGACTTATTTTTCCCATGGAAAATGGCCTCACTTGGAGGCCACTTGCAGTGTCGTCCTGACCTCCAAATTTGCAAACTTTGCAGGATTTCTCCAAAACTGCAGTGGTCAGCAACTAGTGATAGTAAAAGGGTTTCAAAATCATTTTGGATGTAGGGTTAAAAGGAAAATTAAACGTAGTAGACCCTTGTCACCCTGAGTCTGGAAGATTTTTCTAAAGCCTTCTGAATTTACATTCTGTGGGAG
>QUSF01000308.1:33091-48891 GCA_003676055.1 Chloebia gouldiae
CATCCCCATGGATGGACATGACCATAAACCCATCCCTATGGATGGACATGACCATAAGCCCATCCAAGGGATACAGATGATCATCATAAATCCATCCCAAATGGTGGACATGAGCACCATAAATCCATCTTGAGAGATGATCACCGTAAATCCATCCTAAGTGCTGGAGATCGTGACTACAAACCCATCCCAAGGGGTGGAGATGAGACCAAAAATTCCTCCTAAGTGATGAAGATAAACATCAAAAATCCATCCCAAGGGATGGAGATGAGCACCCTAAACCCATCCAAGAGATGTACATGAGCACCATAAATCCATCCTGAAGGATGGAGACAAACATCAAAAATCCATCCCAAGGGATGGAGATGAGAACCACAAATCCATCCTAGGTGATGGACACGAGCATCATAAATTCATCCCAAGGGATGGACACAATCACCATAAACCCATCCAAGAGTTGGAGATGATCACCATAAACCCATCCAAGGGTTGGAGATGATGACCGTAAATCCATCCCAAGGGATGGAGATAAGAACCACAAGTGAATCCAAGGGATGGAGATGATCACCATAAATCCATCCCAAGGGATGGAGATGAGCACCATAAACACATCCTAGGTGATGGACACGAGCATCATAAATTCATCCCAAGGGATGGACACAATCAACATAAACCCATCCAAGAGTTGGAGATGATCACCATAAATCCATCCAAGAGTTGGAGATGATCACCATAAATCCATCCCAAGGGATGGACACGATCACCATAAACCCATCCAAGGGGTGGAGATGATGACCACAAATCCATCCAAGGGTTGGAAACGATCACCATAAATCCATCCCAAGGGTTGGAGATGATCACCATAAAGCCATCCAAGGGTTGGAGATGATGACCATAAATCCATCCAAAGGTTGGAGACGATCACCATAAATCCACAGTTCCATCCCAAGGGATGACCTCGCAGGGAAGGCCATCAAGCTGGAGGAGCCTGCAGACAGCCAGGCTGGGAAGTGCCCAAGGAAGGCTCCAAGAACCCTTTCCCAGGATCACGTCCCAGGGACGCCCCGCGTGGCTCCGGGCGTGCTCAGATTCCTCCGCGTTCCTCACCCGCCTCTGCTCCGCTTCTGCCGTGCAAGAGGGGACGTCTGACATTTACTGGAGTTCACTGGGATGCCACCCCATCCCCAACAAGGCCCTGCAGCTTGGGAATGCTCGGAAAAAAGCCAAAAGATGGGAAAAGGAAGGAGCAAGAACCCAGCTTGATGGATTTCCCTGTAAACACTGAGCTGTCATTCCAGTTTCAGTCCAGCTTAGGATGCATCTTTCAATCCAAAAAATCTCCTTTCCTCCTCTTCCCTGTCCTTCCAGGAGCCTCAGGAACGCAGCCGGGCCGGGCCGTGGACACCAGAGGTGGACACCAGACCAGTTCTTCCTGCTCTGCTGCCAGGGAGAGCCAACCCACCCTTGAATAGTTTGGGAATCTTCAGGAAAGGCAAAATCCACCCTTGAATATTTTGGGAATATTTAGGAAAAGTAAAATCCCTCCTTGAATATTTTAGAAATCTTCAGGAAAGGTAAAATCCACCCTTAAGCATTTTGGAATATTTAGGAAAGGTAAAATCCATGCTGGAATATTTGGGAATATTTAGGAAAGGTAAAATCCATCCTTGAACATTTGGAATATTTAGGGAAGGTAAAATCCACGCTGGAACATTTGGGAATATTTAGGGAAGGTAAAATCCACCCTTGAATATTTTGGGAATCTTCAGGAAAGGCAAAATCCACCCTTGAATATTTTGGGAATTTTTAGGAAAGGTAAAACCCACCACGGAATATTTGGGAATCTTTAGGAAATGTAAAATCTACCCTTGAGCATTTGGGAATCTTCAAGAAAGGCAAAATCCACCCTTGAATATTCTGGGAATATTTAGGAAAGGTAAAATCCATCCTTGAACATTTGGAAATCTTCAGGAAAAGTAAAATCCCTCCTTGAATATTTTAGAAATCTTTAGGAAAGGTAAAATCCACCCTTGAGCATTTGGAATATTTAAGGAAGGTAAAATCCAACTTTGAATATTTTGGGAATATTTAGGAAAGGTAAAATCCACACTAGTACATTTGGGAATATTTAGGAAAAGTAAAATCCCTCCTTGAATATTTTGGGAGTCTTTAGGAAAGGTAAAATCCACCCTTGAGCATTTTGAAATATTTAGGAAAGGTAAAATCCACCCTTAAGCATTTTGGAATATTTAGGGAAGGTAAAATCCACGCTGGAACATTTGGGAATATTTAGGGAAGGTAAAATCCACCCTTAAGCATTTTGGAATATTTAGGAAAAATGAAATCTCTCCTTGAATATTTTGGGAATATTTAGGAAAGGTAAAATCCACCCTTGAGCATTTGGAATATTTAGGGAAGGTAAAATCCACGCTGGAACATTTGGGAATGAGCTCCCCCGACCCGCCTCCTGCTGGGGCAGAAAAGCAATTTCCATCTCATGAATATGGATGAGAGAGCAGAAAGCACGATCGGGCCAATCCAGGGAAATCCTTAAACACAAAATCCCTTTTTTTCCCAGGGGTTAATGGGGCGAGAAAGTCGATTTTCCAACCCAAATTTGTAATTTATGCACGGGCACGTTCCTGCAGGGATGGGACACGCCCAGAAAATTCCCATAAAAACCTTTGGGATGAGGCAAGGAGAGGTTTGGTTGTTTTTTAAAGCTTCAGGGCATGTTGGAATAGAAGGTTTGGTTTGTTTGGGTTTTTTTATTTTATTTTTGGTGTTGTTTGGGGAGGATTTTTAGGCTGGGTTATCCCTGCCTGAAGCCAAGGGGTTTGGGGAGGAATTACAGGGGGTTTGGGAATATTAATGAGGTTTTGGGAAGAATTGTGAGGGTTTTAAGGAGGAATGAGAAGGTTTTTGGGAGGAATGAGAAGGTTTTTGGGAAGAATGAGAAGGTTTTTGAGAGGAATGAGAAGGTTTTGAGGAAGAATTACAAGATTTTGGGAGAAATTAGATGGCTTTGGGGAGAACTACAACATTCTAAGGAGGAATAAGAAGATTTTTGGGCGGAATGAGAAGGTTTTGAGGAGGAATGAGAAGGTTTTTGGGAAGAATGAAAAGGTTTTTGGGAGGAATGAGAAGGTTTTGGGAAGAATTACAACATTTTGAGGAGGAATGAGAATGTTTTGGGGAGGATTGAGAAGGTATTGAGGAGGAACGAGAAGGTTTTGAGAAGAGCTACAAGATTTTGAGGAGGAATGAGAAGATTTTGAAGAGGAATGAGAAGGTTTTGGGAGGAACAAGAAGGTTTTTGGGAAGAATAGGTTTTGAGGAAGAATAACAAGGTTTTGGGGAGAAAAGAGAAAATTTTTGAGAAGAATGGGAAGATTTTTAGGAGGACTGAGAGGGTTTTGGGGAAGAATGAGAAGGTTTTGAGAAAAACTACAAGGTTTTGGGAGGAATGAGCAGGTTCTTGTGAAGAATGAAACTTTTGGGAGGAATTACAAAGTTTTGGGAGGAATGAGAAGGTTTTGGGGAGAAATTAGAAGGGTTTTGGGAAGGATTAAAATATTTTGAGGAGGAGTGAGAAGGTTTTGGGGAGGAATGAGAAGGTTTGAAGAAGAATGAGAAGGTTTTGGGAAGAATTACAAGGTTTTGAGGAGGAATGAGAAGGTTTTTGGGAGGAGTGAGAAGGTTTTTAGGAAAGAGAATGTGTGGGAAGAATTAAAAGATTTTGGGGAGGAATGAGAAAGTTTGGTGAGACACGACAAGGTTTTGGGAGGAATATTTTTTTGGGGAGCAATTACAAGGTTTTGGGAGGAATTAGAAGGTTTTTGAGAAGGTTTCTGTGAGGACTTCAGGCATGGAATGCCTCTCATTGATGGCTTTAAGTGGTCTGCACTGGCGAGAATCCAGGATTTTGTGGAAACAAGGATTTCCCCTTGCTTTCCTCGTTTTTCAAAGTTATTTTTTCACATTAAAAAGAAAATTAAATCAGTGTTTTCTGCCTTGCCTGGAGATGTTGTCCCCACCAGCTTTATCACCACAGCCTGTTCCTTTTTGCCTGCCAAGGCGTTGGGCTGAGATGGATTTAAGGTCCTTTCCAACCCAAACCATCCCGGAATTCCGCTGCCCAAACTCCTCCAGCTCCAGGGGAGGTTGGAAATTCGGGCTGAAATCCCCCCTAAAATATGAAGGACACTTGGAGAAGACACAGCTTGGTGGGGTCAGTAAAAAGATCCTCACTGAGATTTCTCTTCTCTCCAGAAATCCTTGTCGCCAAATCCTCACGAGGAGAAAACATCACCCAAAAAAGTGATTTTTTTTTTTTTTTTTTTGTGCTCGTTTTGCCTCGGGGGAAGTTGAGTCTCTGCCCCGGCAGGCGCTGCCGGTGTTTATTTAGTTGCTAACAACCGTCGGGATCCACACCCAGCCCTTCAATAAAAACACTCCTGTGCTTCCTCCGTGACTCAGCCGCGCCTCGCACAGCCCCGGCGGCGGCCTGGGGTCACCAACGGCCCCAAACATACCTGAAATGCAGGGATTGACCCAGGAAATACTGAATTTCCTGCAGAAATAATTCAGCTTTAATCCAGGAAAAACTGAAATTTCTGCTCTCCATTCCTATCTTCATTATGGTAAATTATGGCGGTGATTTGGGATCACCAACAGCCCCAAACTCACCTGAAATAATTCAAATAATGCAGCTTTAAAGCAGGAAAGACTGAATTTCCTGCCCAATTTTCCCTATTTTTTAATACTCAGTTTTGGGCGCGATTTGGGACCACCAACAACCCCAAACTCAGCTGAAGTGCAGAAATAATTCAGCTTTAATCCAGGAAAAACTGAAATTTCTGCCCTCCATTCCTATCTTCATTATAGTAAATTATGGGGGTGATTTGGGATCACCAACGACCCCAAACACACCCGAAATGCAGAGATTAAAGCAAGAAAAACTGGATTTCCTGCCCAATTTTCCCAATATTTTAATACTCAGTTTTGGGTGAGATTTGGAATCACAAAGAGCCCCGAACCCACCCGAAATGCAGAGATTAACCCAGGAAAAACTGAATTTCCTGCCCTCCATTCCTGTGGTTGTTCCAGTAAATTATGGGGGTGATTTGGGATCACCAACAGCCTCAAACTCACCTGAAATAATTGAAATAATGCAGCTTTAAAGCAGGAAAAACTGAATTTCCGGCCCTCCATTCCTATCTTCATTATGGTAAATTATGGGGGTGATTTGGGATCACCAATGGCCCCAACCCATCCGAAATGCAGAGATTAAAGCAAGAAAAACTGAATTTCCTGCCCAATTTTCCCGGTTTCTTTATAGCCAGTTTTAGGGTTGATTTGGAATCACAAACAACCCCAAATTCACCTGAAGTGCAGAGATTAAAGCAGGAAAAATGGAATTTCCTGCTCTCTATTCCTAATTTTTATAGACAGTTACAGAGGTGATTTGGGATCACCAACAACCCCAAACTCACCTGAAATGCAGAAATAATTAAGGTTTAATGCAGGAAAAACTGAATTTCCTGTCCAATTTTCCTAATTTTTTAATACTCAGTTTTGGGGGAGATTTGGAATCACAAAGAGCCCCAAATTCACCTGAAGTGCAGAGATTAAAACATGAAAAACTGAATTTCCTGCCCAATTTTCCTGATTTTTATAGTCAGTTCTGGGGGCAATTGGGGATCACCAACAACACCAAACTTACCTGAAATGCAGAAATAATTCAGTTTTAAAGCAGGAAAAACTGAATTTCCTGCCCTCCATTCCCATTTCTTATAGTCAGTTATCAATTATATTCTAGAGCAGCTCTGGGCACGATCCCAAAGGAAAATTCCTGATTTTCTCCCCAAAGGAGGCACAAGAGAAGAGGCTGAAGGAATCCTGCTCAGATTTTGGGAATATTTGGAAGGTTTGAAAACAGAAGTCTCAAAGATTTGCTGGATCTGGTTGGGTTTTGAGTAAAAAGCGAGGAAATGAATCAGGAAATAAATGAATTTTATTTCTAAATAAATAAAGGACTCTGGATGATCCCCCTGACCATTCCACATCTCAGATTCCCAGTGTGTGGAATAATCTGGATATGGGAGCTTTAAAAAGCATTGCTGAAGCTTTTCAGAAAAAAAATCCCAATTAATAAAAGAGATCCCAATTGATAAAAACAAAATAAATCTCAATTAATAAAGATCCCAATTAATTGAAAATTAAATAATCCCCGTAGCTTTATTTTAAAAGCATCTGGGGTCGGGTGGCAAATTGGGGATTTTTCAGCTAAATTTGTTGGAGCTGAAATCCCATTTTTGCTGGAGATTTAGAGAGAAAGCCCCAGAAAATCAATTTATCAGGGGCTAAAAATACACATGGTTTGATCAGTACATGATTGAATTATTGTGATTTTCTCTTGTGATTTTATTGGAGCCAAATTTGAGGTTTTGGGTTCATTTTGGTTAAATGTAGGCAGAGGAAAGAACAATTTGGGGTCAGCTCAATGGGGCTGGTGGTGAGTTTGGGAAATCTGACAGGAATATTTTGAAACTTTAAAAATCTTGAAGAATTGGGATCAAAAAGCCTGGAAATTTAAATTCCAGCAGCACCATTCATGTATTTTAACAAAATAATTGGAGCTCCTTTGGTGGGCGTGCCTCAAAATCCCCCAAGTCCAGCAGAGGCTGATCCTTGTTGAAGAATAAATTAAAAAATGAAGTGAAAGAAAAGCTGAATTTCAGCCCAGGGATTCCCCTTTTGTCATTTGGAAGATTTCTGTGAAAGTGATTGTTGATATTTTAATTTCACAAGTGTTTGGTGGGAAAAACATTCCTAACGCAGGGAATTTTTTCTCCATGTGAAGAGCTTGTCCAATTAAAAAGAAAAAAAAAAAAGAAAGTAAGAAAATCCTCCCTCCCTTAGGGAATATTTCCATGTCTGAACACTCCCATTGCATCAGGAACCCAAAACCAAAAGAAATCTAAAAAAATCAGGTTCAGAGGGTCACAACCTCTATTTTTTTTTTTCTCTCTTCCCATCCTGGAATTTCAGGATGATCTGACCTGGAACAGATCCAGGTTGGAGACGTCAAAACTCAGAATTTGCCTGGGCAGGATCCAGCAATGGCAGGGGAATAATTAATTCTGAAGAAATAATTCTGAATAATTAATTCAGAAGAAATAATTCCAAAGAGATAATTCAGAAGAAATAATCCAGAAGAACTAATTCAGAATAATTCAGAAGAACTAATTCAGAATAATCCGTAACTAATTCAGAGTAATCCAGAAAAATTCATCAGAATAAATAATTCAGAATTAATTCAGAAGAAATAATCCAGAAGAAATAATCAGAATAAGTAATCCAGCAGAACTAATTCTGAATAAACAATTCAGAATAAATAATCCAGAAAAATATTCAGAATAAATAATTCAGAATATTTAACTCTGAATGAATAATTAAGAAAAAATAGTCCAGAATAATGAATTCAGAAGAAATAATCAAGAAGAAATAATCAAGAAGAAATAATTCAGGAGAAAAAAATTAATTCAGAAGGAAGAATTAATTCAGAAATGCAAATGAGCAGACATTAGCAGGATGCCCTGGTCATGAGGTCACACAGGAAATGCCCCACTAGTTAATTTACTTTAATCTCAGCCTAATAAACCTTAAACCCCACTTAGTTAAGCTTCAACTAAAGAGGTGATAAACAGGAAAATTCCTTTTTCTCTTCCTGTCCCCATCTGGACAGACAGATGGAAAATGAGGAGGAGTTTTTCCCCAAGAAAATCAGGAAAAGCTTCACCTCCTTCAGGAGGGATGAAGGAATTCCTCCTTCAGAAAATTGGGAAAAGCTTCACCTCAGAATGGATGAAGGAGTTTTTCCCTCAAAAAAGCAGGAAAAGTTTCAGGAGGGATCAAGGAGTTTTTCCCTCAGAAAAAAAAAGGAAAAGCATCCCCTCAGGACAGATGAAGGAGTTTTTTCTGTCAGAAAAGTGGGAAAAGTTTCATTTCAGGATGGATGAAGGAGTTTTTCCTTCAGAAAATCAGGAAAAGCTTCACCTCAGGAGGGTTGAAAGAATTCCTCCTTCAGAAAAGTGGGAAAACTTTGCCTCAGGACAGACAGAAGGACAATAGGAAGGAATTTTTCCCTCAAAAAAGCAGGAAAAATTTCAGGAGAGATTTCAGGAGGGATGAAGGAGTTTTTCCTTCAGAAAAGATTCACCTCAGGACAGTGGGAAGGAATTTTTCCCTCAGAAAATCAGGAAAATCCTCATGTCAGGTGAGATGAAGGAATTTTTCCCAATAAAATCAGGAAAAGCTTCACCTCAGAATGGATGAAGGATTTTTTTCACAAAGAAAATCAGAAAAAAATTTCAGCACAGGACAAATGTAGGATTTTTTCCCTCAGAAAAGCAGGAAAAGCCTCACCTCAGGATGGAAGAAGGAATTTTTTCCCAATAAAATCAGGAAAAGCTTCACTTGAGGATGGATGAAGAAGTTTTTCCCACAGAAAAAGAGGAAAAGCTTCACTTCAGGACAAAATTAGGATTTTTTCCCTCAGAAAAACTGGAAGAGCTTCACCTCAGAATGGATGAAGGATTTTTTTCCCTTAGAAAAACAGGAAAAGCCTCACCTCAAGTGAGATGAAGGAATTTTTCCCCAAGAAAATCAGAAAAAATTTCACCTCAGGACAAAAGTAGGATTTTTTTCCCTCAGAAAAGCAGGAAAAGCTCCGTAAATCCCTTCATTCCCCAGCCTTAAGGACAATTTCCCACCCAGCCAGTCCAGCTGGTTCTCACCCCCTCCCAGGGCACTGAAATCTAAATAAAACAACATTTGAAGAGGCTTTGCAGAGTTTGCCTTCCTGCCCCCTGAAAAATGCTGATTTTGTGGAGAAAATGCATTTATTTCACTCAATATCCAACCCGGGGTGGGGCTGGAATTTGGGATTGAGGCGGGAGCAGCAGCCTTGGGAGAGGAGGACTCAGAGGCCTTGAGCATTGGAAAATGTCATTAAAATATTTAAAATTGTGTTTTTATGGCCTAAAAACATCATTAAAAATGAGCATTAAGCACACAAAGAGGTTTCTGAAAGCCCTCAGATTCTCAAAGGAAGCCAACTGAGCTAAAAAGAATTTTAATGAATATTTCTATTCAAATAACTCCAAAAATTCAGCTTTAACAGAGCTCTGGCGTCACGGAAAGCATCTTTAAATATTTGAATGCATTTTGAAATGCTAAGAAAACAGGAACTGCACCTTTGCTCCTGCCAGGAGGTCAAAGTGCTGCAGTGGGAGGGCACAAAAAGTGACATTTTGTGGGTGAAACTCATTTATTTCACACCATATCCAACCTGGAGTGGGTTTGGAATTTGGGATTGAGGCAGAGTTGGGAGAAGAGCAAACCCAGCTGGGCACGACCCGAAATTCAAAACGCAGAAAACTCCACAGAAATTGCCAAAAGAGGGGATTGGAAATGTTGTAAATTCATTTTCAGGTGTTGTAAATTCATTTTCAGGTGTTGTAAATTGATTTTCAGTACCTTAAAGTCGAGGCTGCTCAGGCTGACGGCGTCGTCGTCCTTCTCTCGACGCTTCCTTTTCTGTGAGAAACCAAAAAAAAAAAAAAAATTTAATATTAAATATTTAATATTTCTAGCTCATGGTGGGTTTGGGGTCAGAAATGCAATTTTGAATACACTAATCTGGAGATATTTCATTTTTTACATGCCCAGCTAAGTGGAAGAACTAAAAAAATGAAAAGTTGAACACAATTTTTTTGTTATTTAATGAAGTTTGTCACGTGGAAATTAAATTATTTGTCTTAAAGCTTCTCATCCTTTAATTCTGGTTGGGAATTGAATTTTTAAGTAGGAAGTGGCAGCAGCAGGGACCACTGGGAAATGATTTGGGATTTATTTAAAGTCATAAAATCCTGGAATGGTCTGGATTGAAAGGGATTTTGGGATCCTGTTCCAAATCTGTCACCTCCACTATCCCAGGGTGCTCCAACCCGGCCCTGGACATTCCAGGGATCCAGAAGTTCAGGGGTTTTATTTTGAATTTATTTCTATTTTTATTATTATTTAGGAAGTCCCAAGTCCGTTTGGGCATGGCCAGCACAGAGCTGTGGCTGCAGAATTCCTGCTGGGAATGCGAGTGGCTAAAAAAAAAAACCCAAGGATTTTTGTGGGATAAAAATGAGGTTTTTGGCCTGGGAATTCTCAGCTCTTTTCCCTTCCCAAGAACAGAACCATTGGAATAATGATCAAAGGCATCTGCAATGAGATTCCTGTTATTTCCCACTGTTTCTGGAATATTAAAGTAGAAAATTCCCCTTTGCCCAGTCCCAAATCCAGTGGAAAAATTTCCTTTTTTCCCAAATTTATTTAAGTGGATGGAAAATTTCCCTTCTCACAGCCCCCAAAACCTGTGGAAAAAGTTCATTTCCCCAAAAATTATTAAAGTAATAAATTCTCCTTCTTCCAGCCCCTGAACCGTGCAAAAAAATTCCTTTTCCCAAAATTTATTTAACTGGAAAATTGCCCTTCTCCCATCCCCAAATTTTGTGGAAAAAATTCCTTTTCCCAAAATTATGAAACCCCCAGACCCAATTTAGGGGTTTTGTAGAGCAGAAAAAAAAAAAATGTTGCTGAGGAAGGAAAATGAAAATATTTTGGGATTTTATCTCAGAACACCTCAGGAGCAGGGATTTCATGGAATTTCAAGGATTCTGAGGGAAGCTCCAGGAATTCTTTGGAAGCAAGGAGTGGGAATTGAAAAAGAATTCCAAATAAATTCTCCTGTTTTGCTTCAATCCTTTGAATTTCAATTCATTTCAGTAATTTCAAACAAATTTCAACATATTTCCATAATTTAATAACAAATTCAATAATTTTAAATCTGTCCACACCCTGCTATTATTTAATATTAAATATTTCCAGCTCATGGTGGTGTTTAACAGAAATTCACTCATTAATTCTTTATATTTTGGGTTTTTTTTTTTGCAATTTGGTTTTTGTTTTCTTTCCTCAGCTCGGATTCAAGGATAAAATTTCTCATTTATTTCAATTTTTCTGTTTTTTTTTCCTGACTTTGCAAAGACAAGATCCCAACTCTCACACTGGAATGTCTCCTCTGACAGATTTGCTGAGGTAGAGAGGAAAAAAATTCCCATTTTTCTGTCTCCATCCTTTTCCAGACCCCTTGAAAAAATGCAAATCCAGCTTTTTTATTTTTCCTTGGGATCAGGGAATTCTTCCAGCTCCAAGCCTGCTCTGGCCATAATTTTCCAGGTGATTTTTCCCAAAAAAAAAAAAAAAGGATTTCAAGATTTTTTTTTCCAGGTGATTTTTCCCAAAAAACCAAGGATTTCAAGATTTTTTTCCCAGGTGATTTTTCCCCAAAAAAATTTAAGATTTCAGGATTTCTTTATGAGAATAATAATAAAAAAAGCTGCAGTAAGCCCCCCCCTCATTTTTGAAGGATTTATTTTTTTTTGGGATTTATTGGTTCCTTATAGGGTGGAGGATTTAAATGTTTCCCATAAAGCTCCAGACACAAAAATGAGGCCAAAATGTTGTTTTTAAACTGGCGAGACTCAGGATTCCATTGGCTGCAGCCCCATTTCCTCTGCCCAATTATTTAATTTTGGATTAAATCTGAGACATTGCACTCCAGAGCCAGAAGAGGAAAAAAAAATCCAGGGAAAAAAACTCAAATCCAAGGATTTGGAGCCACAGGGTGGAAAAGCAACTGAAAAAATTGGTTTTTTCCCCCATTTTTGGGTCTTCCACCACGATCCCACTCATTCCCCTTCTCCCAGCACCCAAATCCTGTGGAAAAAATTCCTTTTCCCAAAATTACTGAAGTAGAAAATTCTCCTTCTTCCAGTCCCCCAGACTGTGTGGAAAAAAATTCCTTTTCCCCAATTGTTAAAGGGGAAAAATTCCCTTTTCACCACCATCAAATTGTGTGGGAAAAATTATTTTTCCTCAAGTTATTAAAGAGGAAAAATTCCCTTTTCCCAGCCCCTCAAATTGTGTGGGAAAAATTATTTTTCCTCAAGTTATTAAAGGGGAAATTCCCCTTCTCATGGTCCCCAAATCCTGTGGGAAAAATTCCTTTTCGCAAAATTATGAAAGTGGGAAATTTCCCTTTTCATGGCCCCCAAATTCAATGGAAAAATTCCTTTTCCAAAAGTTATTAAAGTAGAAAATTCCTTTTTTTTCCCCCCAGACCTCAAATCCTATGGAAAAAAATTCCTTTTCCCAAAATTATGAAACCCCCAGACCCAATTTAGGGGTTTTGTAGAGCAGAAAATGAAAAAAAAAAAAAAAAAAACGTTGCTGAGGAAGGAAAATGAAAATATTTTGGGATTTTATCTCAGAACACGTCAGGAGCAGGGATTTCATGGAATTTCAAGGATTCTGAGGGAAGCTCCAGGAATTCTTTGGAAGCAAGGAGTGGGAATTGGAAAAGAATTCCAAATAAATTCTCTTTTTTTTGCCTCAGTCTAAGATATTTTGGTTTGGAAGGATCTGAGTGGTTTTTGGTGCTTTTTTCCCAGCTGAAGTCAGAAATTTAATGAGATTTTTGGATCATTAAATCCACAAAGCTCCAATTTCCCAGAAATAAATCCTCAAAAATTTACAATTTTAAAATACATAATATTTTTAAAAATACACCCAAACTGATTTAATTTTTTCTTAGAATTATACAGAACAAGCACTGATTATTCCCTAAAAATCCATCCCACTTTGGCAGACATGGAAAATTCTGCCTTAGAATTTTAAATTTCTTCCCAAGCCAGGTTCCTTTTCCAGCCTTTGGCCAAATTTCTGCATAAACTATCTAAAGAAAAGGATTTTTGGGAGTGGAATAGGAATATTTGAGGTAAAAAAAATTAGTTTGTGTTGTTAGAGCAGAGAATTTTCAGATTTAAAAGAATAATATTTGTAAGAATTAAAAATCTGGGTTTGATGGAGCTGAAAGTTTGTAAAATTCAGCAAAATTTGAATTGAGGAGAATTTGTGGGTTTGGTTGTGCTAAAATTCCAGGGGTTGGGTTTGGGAAGGGAAAGTTTTTAGTTTTTTTAGGTTTTTTTAGGTTTGAGGATGGGATCAGCACTTCCAAGGGCAGCAAATGATGGGAATGAGCTTCAGGATGGGATTCCAGGAGCTGGAAAATTCCTCAGAATCCTCCATGCCTGAAGGACAGACAATTCCAGAGGGAAATTCCAAAGGGATTTGGGATTAATTGGGATTATCCATAAATAAATTCATTTATCCATAAATAAATCAAGGACAAAATCAATAAACAAATAAATAGGGAAATAAAGAATGGGAAAAAAAGAGTTCACAAGACCAAAAATTCCCTCTGAGGAGCTTCTCCACACCAATAAAATCCAATTTTTGTTTGCATTTAAGGAATAAAAACATCCCTCATTTTCTTTTCACACCATTTCAGGGCTAAAACACATCAGAAAATCAGGAATTCAGTGAGGAAAAGTGACCAGAATTTCCCTGAGCTTAGGAACTGGAAAACTTGGGAATTATTCCAAGGAAAATGTTGATTTTCCTTCTTTTCCAGAGGAATTTTCACCTCTGGATTTTTGCTTTTCCTTCACCTCTGGATTTTTGCTTTTCCAGCTGTTCCACTCACCAGGGTGAAATCCCAGTGTGGGCCTGGAGTCAGGAATGTGAAGGAGCTGCCTCGTCTCAGAGGGTACCTGTGAGCAGAAAAAAAATTAAAATTAAAATTATTATTATTATCATTATCATTATCATCATCATCATTATTATTATTTTCCCATTATTATTATTATTATATTATTATATTATTATTATTATTTAATTCCTGCTGCAGGACTGATAAATTCCATGTTTTCCACAGCTCCCAGCACAGCCAAGGCAAGGAAAGGTGGAGTTTTTTGGGAAGGAGGAAGCCAAAGGATTGACACCAAAATTTTTAATTTTTGGATTCACAATCCTGATTTTCTGTAATAAAAAGGAGATTTGTGTAAAATTTTCCACTGGGAATTGCAAGAAAAGCTCATTTTGATTCGAAAATAAAAAAAAAATTAAGGATACAACAGCAAAAATAAGAATAATTATCATTTCTAACCTCATTTTCCTATTTTGACAAGGCAGCCTTGGAGATTCCCACAGAATTCCAGGCTGGAATTGCAGCGGGAGATTTCCTGGGGGAATTTTCCTCCGGGGAAATTGAGGCACACACAAAGGACCCTTTGTAATCCCGATTTTGAACAAAGCCCAGCCCTTTACTGAACCAGCTCCACCTGAGCAAACAAATTCTGCTCCCAACTTTCACCCTCCGCTGGATTTAAGGAATTTTTTTTCCAGCCAGAATTTTTTTCCAGCTTCTCCTGGTCAGAGGATGGAAGGATTTGTGTCTCTTGGTGGGTTTTTAGTCCCAAATTGGCCACATCATTTTTCCTCATTTTTTTTGAGGGAGATTTCTCCTTTTTCTGTCATTTTTCCTCCTCTTCTTCATCCCGAGATGCCATGGGATTCTCAAAAAATCTGGGAATAACAGAGGGCTGTGAATATTCTGAATTTCAGGGATTTTGCTCCCTTCATTCCCAAATTCTGGGGCAGGAATGTGTCTGATCCCAAATGAGCCACACAATTTTTTTCCTCTTTTTTTTGGGGGTGAATTTCCCCCTTTTTTTTTTCTTTTTTCCTCCTCTTCTTCATCCCGAGATCCCACAGGATTACAGAAAATCTGGGAATAACCAAGGGCTGTGAATCCTCTGAATTTCAGGGATTTTGCTCCCTTCATTCCCAAATTCTGGAAATGTGTCTTATCCCAAATGAGCCACAATTTTTTTCCTCTTTTTTTTGAGGGGAATTTCTCCTTTTTCTGTCCTTTTTCCTCCTCTTCTTCATCCCAAAATCCCACAGGATTACAGAAAATCTGGGAATAACCAAGGGCTATGAATCCTCTGAATTTCAGGGATTTTGCTCTCTTCATTCCCAAATTCTGGGGCAGGAATGTGTCTGATCCATGGCAAAAACTGGAGAAAAGTACCATAAACACAATTCTCATGTATCTGAGATCAGAGGAAGCTTTTCCTTGGATCACACAAGCTCCAGGGAATTTGGGATCAGCCTCTGGACACCATCCCCGAGCCCTGGACGCTGCTCCAGGAAGGAAAGTGGCATTTCCAAGAGCTGCATTCCACAGAATTATTTATTTTTTGGGAATTAGAAGAGTATATTCCGCTCAGGAAGAAAATCTGAACTTGAAATTTCAAATAGAGCCATTTTGGTTTTTTTCCTTCAGGAAAAGGAAAAATCCCAACATTTCACCAGAGGAAATTGAGGAGTTTGATTAAACCTTCCTTCATTAGAGATTGAAAATTAGAGATAATTAATGGCCTGCAAGCTATGTCCAAAGGCAGAATGGATGGGGCTTCCAGGAAGGCAGGAATTTGTATTTTGGGATGAAGAATATCCCAGGAATCTTCATTTCCCTGCCAGGAGCAGGCAGGAAAAGCACGGAGAGAAACCCCGACCGTCCCTGCCAGGGGGGCAGAGCCTGGGGAGGAGGAGGAGGGAGAGGAGAGGAATCCTTTGGGAATTGCAGCGGGTTCTGCTGGAGGCAGGAGGTGCCCGAGGGGCTTCAGATCCCCCCGGGAAACTTCGGTTTTCCAGCTGTGCTCAGGAGCTGGAGAGGAATTCCTGCAGCTCCGGAGCTTTGTCCCTTGGCCCTCAGCTGGGGGAGAAGTTCAGCTCCAGGGAGGGTGGGATGTGGGAATGTGGAGAAATTCCAGCTC
>QUSF01000308.1:58112-73468 GCA_003676055.1 Chloebia gouldiae
TTCAGCACTATCCGAGGCAGCTGCTGCCAGGATCACTGTGCAAAGTCCCATGGAACAAACAGCAAGGTCATTTGTGAAGGAACCTGAGTGCAGGTCATTAATTAATTAACTAATTAACGCTTCCTAGTGTCGGGTTCAGAACAAAACCCTTTGGGGTTGGAGAGGCTCTTTGAAAATTCCTCCAATTCCACCGCAGGGAATGGAATATTTAAGGGAATATTTACATGTGGAAATCCATTCCTTGTTGTTTTAATTTCAATTTTGCAGCTTGCTTGGTTCAGCTGGGGAAATCAGCCCTGTAATTCCAGGGTTTCTCCACACCTGGAATGCCAGGAATTCTCTATCCCAGGCTGCTCAAAGCCTGGCCTTGGATATTGCAGGGATCCAGGGACAGCCACAGGAGGAGTTGTGAGGAGCACTCCCAGCCCACCCAACTGCTCAGAGCCTGCAGCACCCTGGACACCTTCACTGCTTCCTTTTTTTCTTATTTCTCCCTTTCCCAGGTGTGAAAAATGCAGATTTTATGATTGGCTTTCACAAATATTACAATGAATATTCTATGTGTAATGTTAGAAAGTGATGCTGCATTAATTTTCTTACATAGTGTGTTAAATGTAGCTTTAGGTTCCAACATAATGTTAAAATAGAGACTATGGATGTGAGGGAAGTTTTTTTTTTTTTTTAGGAAGGAGATACTCGCTCTGAGGGACACCTGAATCTTCCAAAGAAAAGGAATTTATGGTTTTTTTATCAGAAGAAGTGAATTTCTTCAGGCCTTGCTCAGACTCGAATATGCCAGGGGATTAAAGGAAACAGTTGACATCCAAGAGAGTTTCTTGTTTTAAATCGAATGTATGCATAACCATAAAGGATGTATGAATATGCAACAAGTGCATTGCTTTAAGGTTATTCCTTTATTTACAATTTATGCTTTTCATGACTTGGTGTCTGAGAGCATCCAGACATCCATAATTCTTTGCTTTTTATTGTCTTGGAATTGTCCTGACTCTAAACGTTATTCCTCTAATTGTATTATTATTTTTATAACCATTTTATTATTATTAAACTTTTAACATTTTTAAAACCCAAGTGATTGGCGTTTTTCACACCAGGGGAGCTTGGAGCTGTAAAAGTTCAGGAAAAGGCCATGGCAGCAGGCAGTGTGGGTATTTAAAGATATTTAAAACCACGTGTCCCCACCCATGGGAAACGTGGAATGAGATGACCTTTAAGGTCCTTAAAATCCTTTGGGGTTTTTCAATTCAAATCTTTTTGGCATTCCATAAATAATAATTCAGTGCAGGAAAGCGAAAAAAAAATCACCTTGAAGTATTAAAGAATTCTTTCCTTTGACTGGGTAAAATGAAATCAATCCCAATTTTAGGAAATAGTAAATATTTCACCCAAAGCAGGAGTGAGATGCCAGCGCTGTGGTTGGAAGGGAAAGGAAAAGTTCAGATTCCCAATCCAGTGGTGACACCCAGAGGGAGAGGAAGGGAATGAAAAGGGATTTTTGCATAGCTGAGCCAGAAGCGCCTCCGGAGTCCTTTGCTTCATCCTCGGGAAGGAGAAAATGCCCCAGGAAAAACAGAGGGAAACGGGAGCAGCTCCTCCCGAGGCTGGAATCAGCGGGATAAATCCCGTTTAACCCTTTCCTGCCACACCTCCCACCCTCCGAGGAGGCTTTTTTGGGCTTTTGGAGCTTTTCCCTCATGAAGGAACTGCTGGTGCTGCTGATCCGTGGGAATCCTGCTCCAACCTGCAGGAAAACCGGCCCGGAGCTGTTCCCCCACCTCCACTGCGGGCGGGGCCCACCCGCATTTGCAATTCCAAAGAGATTTTTGGTTCCCTGCCTTTTATTCTGTTGTTGTTTAGTCTGGGTTTTCTTTGCTTTCACCAAAATAAAAGGGAGCGGAGAACCACCCAAGCTTGTAGGACCTGTAAATGGGTTTTATAAAATGTTTTTTATGTTTTCAAAGCATAAATCCTTTTTTTTTTTAAGCTCCTTGACAAGCACAGGGTACTGATGGAGGAGAAGAAAATCCCTTTGTCCATCTGGGATCCATCCAAACAGTTGAAAGTCAGGGTTGGAATAATTGGAGTTTTTTCTTCACTCTTAAAATTACTGGGAGAGCCCAACCTCACTTGAATTTCTGGGCACACTTCTCAGGAACCCAAAATAAAATTGCTGCGATCAAGCCTTGCCTTCCTGTCTGCTCCCAGCTGCGGCTGAAGGTTCGGGCAGATAATTAATAATAATAATTTTTAATTAATTCCAATTAGGGCAGCACCTTTAATGAGGTGTTTCCCCCCTCACCAGGATGTGGGAAGTGTGGGACCACCACAATCCAGATTTCCTGGCATTCCAGGTGTGGAGAAACCCTGGAATTATGTTTATCTCTCCCAGCAAAGGGCTGAAGTTCCCCAGCTGAACCAAGCAAGCTGCAAAATTGAAATTAAAACAACAAGGAATTGATTTAACACGTAAATATTCCATTAAACTGCAGCAGCTTTCCGTGAATTTTGTATAAAAAATAGGAATAAAAAAGCTTTAACTTAATGACCTTTTAATACCTGACCACTCATTCCCAGTCCTGTTATCCCAGATATTTCTGGGAATAATTCCTATTTCCATATATTATTGCTTTATGTCTGCTTTCCTCTCTTGGGCATTTGGAAAATCTCCTTTAATTTTTGTGGTTTGATGCTCCCCAGATCCCAAATTTCCTGCTGGTCCCTCAGGTGAGAGCAGAGAGGCAGAAACGAAAAGTGTAAAATACTGACAGGAAAAGAAAATGAAGGGAAAAGAAATGAAAAAAAAAAAAACCAAAAAAACAAACAGAAAATGCAAAAAGTGATGGAAGGCAAATAGGGGTGAAGTTTTCCCAGTATCCAGAGGGGAAATTCCTGTAAATCAGCCAAAATGGGAACAGCCCATGGCAGTCAAATCCTTGGCACTTGGAGTCAATCCATTGCACAAAGCAGTTTAGGGAAAAATCGTGGAATATTCTGCTAAAATCAAGGAATTTTGCCATCAGGTCCATCCACTGAATTTTGCTTTTATACCTTAGCTGTGTTTTAAAAGATATTTATATTTTTTGTGTGTGAAAACCCCACCAAGAAATGAAATGCAAATCAGGAAAGGAAGCAGTGATAGCAACCTCTGAGTACAAAAAATATCTGTAAAATCGGGTGCTTCTAAATTTATAATTTTAAGAGCTAAACTCTGTTTTTTTAAGCAAGATTCCTCCCTCATTCCTGAACTTCCAGTCCCCAATGAATCCCCACAAACAGCAGCATCCACTAGAACTGCCAAGAGATCCCATCTCCCTCGTGATCATCTCACACAACACAGAAATAAACAAAAATTTGAAATTATTAGCCCCAAATATTTGAAATTATCTCCAGCAAAGACGAGCCCTTATTGAGGAATTAATTTCTAAAATTAAGCCAGGTAAAAACTGAGGAAATCTTTCTTTTCAGGCAATAAAAATTCCCTTACGGCTCATCCTGAATATTTCAAAAAATATTTTGGTGAAACAAACCCTCTGATATTCTGATATTCCCCCTCAGAGTTACTACTTTTCTCCTCAAATATTAAATATCAACTCTCTCTACCTATAGGAGGATATGCCACTATTTAAGACAACATCTTATGGAGAATAATATTGTGGAAATATTGTTGGTGAACCTCAGAGCTAAGAAAAGGGGATTTCCCTAATTCTATTACATTCCTTTTTTTGATCCTTATTGTCCATTAAAAATCAATATTCAAATGTCTTTATCCTTATTGTCCTTTTTTCAATCATTATTGTCCGTTAAAAATCATTATTGATATTTGTTAATAATTATTGTCCTTTAAAAATCATTATTGATATTTCTTTATTGTCCTTCTTTTATCATTATTACTAATTTCTTTATCCTTATTGTCCTTTTTTTAATCATTATTACTATTTCTTTATCCTTATTGTCATTTTTTATCATTGTTACTATTTCTTTATCCTTATTGTCCTTTTTAAAATCATTATTGTCCTTTAAAAATCATTATTATTTCTTTATCCTTATTGCACTTTTTAATAATTATTACTATTTTTAATCCTTATTGTCCTTCTTTTATCAATATTACTAATTTATTTTATCAATATTACTAATTTCTTTATTCTTATTGTCCTTTATCATTATTACTATTTCTTTATCATTATTGTCCTTTTTTATTATTACTATTTTTATGCTTATTGTCCTTTTTTATCATTATTACTATTTCTTTATCCTTATTGTCCTTTTTTTATCATTATGACTATTTTTAATACTCATTGTCCTTTTTAATAATTATTACTATTTCTTTATCCTTATTGTCCTTTTTTATCATTATGACTATTTTAATCCTCATTGTCCTTTATCATTATTACTATTATAATTATTATTAAACTTTTAAAATCTCTAAGCAGTGAATTCTGCATTTTCACCAGCAATTCTTTATCCCTGGGAGGAGAACACCAGGCCCAGGAGGGTTTGAAGAGGTGCTCAGTGAAACGAGGCTTAAATTCCACCTCAGAAGGATTTCAAATATTATATTACATTTAAATATAATGTATTCAAAAAGAAATTATTTTAAATAGAATAGGATTAAAATATTCTTTTAAAATGTGATTATTTCAATGTAATATTTTTGATTTGATTTATTATTAAAATGTAATATTTAAAAATATGACTGGAAGGTTTTTGTGCAGCCGGGGGAGCAGGGACCCTGCTGAGCCCCGCGCTCCAGGAGGGTTCAAAGTGGATTTTTACAGCCCCGCTTGGGGCGGGGCTGTTGGTGGAGCTGAGGATGAAACAAACCACGGCGGGTTTGGCAGGCCGGGACAGGGACGGAGCCTTTGTGCAGCTGAACTCGGCCCCGCTTCATTCCCGATCCCACATCGCTTCCTGGCAAACCCAGCAGGAAATCATTCCCACGGACAGCATTCTCTGCATCCCCCACCGGGACGGACAACGGGGAGCAGGAATGTAAAACACAATCAGCACGCATTTGGAATAACACAGTCTATCAGAAAAACGGAGAAGGGAAAATAATGTATTGTTAATAGGTGAATCTTAATAATGTATGGATAATGTAATATACAACAATGAGATAATGTATAATAGAGAATGTAGCAGATATGTTTTTAGGTATGATACATTCTGTATTATACGTTATATAGTTGTTATATATTATATTGTATTGCATTATGTTATATTGTGTTATGTTATATATTATATTATATAATATATTATATATATTATATATATTATATTACATATTATATCTGATATATTATATTGCATATTATCTTATATATTATATATATTAAATACTATAGACTAAATTATATATATTATATTATATATTATATTATATACTCTATATTATATTTATATATATAATATATATTATATTATATACAAGATATTAGAAAATATATTATATTATGTTATATATTCCATATTATATTGCATTATATATTATATTATATTATGTTATATATTCCATATTATATAGCATTATATATTATATTACATTATATATTCCATATTATATTGCATTATATATTATATTACGTTATATATTCCATATTATATTGCATTATATATTATATTACGTTATATATTCCATATTATATAGCATTATATGTTATATTACGTTATATATTCCATGTTATATAGCATTATATATTATATTACGTTATATATTCTATATTATATTGCATTATATATTATATTACATTCTATATTACATTACATTATATATTATATTACATATATATTATATAATATCATGTAATATAATGTATTATATATATAATATAATATAACATTACATTACATTACAATATTTTATTACATTATATTATATATTATATATATAACATCTTACATTATATTACATTACAATATTTTATTGTATACATTTTACAATATATATGATGTACAATAGCTATATAATAGAATACATCGTATATAAACATATCCAACTCTATCAGGACACAATAACCAATAACAAATATTAAAACACAAACCCAATTCCCACCATCTGGGGTCAGCCAGTTCTGGATTAGGAGGATCAGGGCTTTTCCCAAGGCCCAGTCCAGACAATTCCTGCGGATTTTCCCTCTCTTCCCACAGCACATTCCCAGAGATCCGAGCCCACAGGCAGCAGGTCAGGGAATCTGGGAATTCAGGCCGGGAGAGCACCAGGAAAACCCTTCAGAGGATCTGTTTTGGGAACACCTCTGAGCAGGAAAAATGTTTATTTTATATCATTTGTTCATTTAGAAATGATGAAGTATTTTAATCACCTGCCTCAGACACTGCCTCTGCTCCCCACCTCTGCTCCAAGGGGTTTTTTTTAGAAATTAAGTCATTTTTAAATTCAGAATTACGGCAGCTCCTCACAAGGAAAAAGGGGAACAAACTTCTGAGGGTTTTTATTTCACTGGATAAAGGGCTCACCCTTAGCACCAAGGACGTTTTTACAGGATATTCTCATTTTTTGACGCCTGAAATTCAACCCCCCCGGTTTTGAGGTTTCCCATTTTGCAAAGCACCTGCCCTGAGCTCGCCCTGAAAATATTAATTAAAGCAGCACAAACAAGTCCACGGGATGTTGAGGATAACGATTTGTGAGGGATGATAATTATTTGCTAAGTGTAGCTTGACTTCTGCTTTACAAGACATTAATGAGCACTCTGTCATCAGCACAAAGTAATTAAAGCCTGGTGTTAAGATAATCAACATTTACACTGAGTGCTGAAAGGTTTGCCTGGGTTTTAATTGCTGCAGCATGGTTTAAAAATAAGATTTTACAGGGTTTTTTTTTCTCCTATCTTTATCTCATCTTTCCAGTGAAAAAATTAATTTTTCCAGCATTTCCAAGCGCTGGGAAACACCAAATTGCACTGGGAATAAAAGAGATTCCACAGGCTTCAAAAGGATATGAAATTATCCTTCAGTTTGGTTGATGTGTTCCAACACACCTCACAAATCCTACCACAAAATCCAGGAATTGTTTCCAGAGCTGCTCACACCTTCCCTGTCCCTTGGAGGAACACACCAGGTACAAGAGATGTCCAGTAAAATCGGGATTTCCTTCCACTTCACAAGGATTTTATTAAATATTGCCACTCAAAATGTAGGGAAAGAGAAAAATGACCTTAAAATGTTTCACTGAACATTGTTCTATAGCAGAAAAATAAAACAAACCACAAGATCACAGCCAAATTCCCTCACTTTCAGGGATAATTTCTTCCCAGCCCTCTCCCAGTTGCTGGAAAATCGAGGAATTCTTGTCCAAGGAACAAAGGACACAAGTGGGGTTTAAACACTTTAAAACCCTCATTTGATTTTCTTTTTCATGAGTGATTCCACTCAGTCTTAGGGATAATTTCTTCCCAGTTGCTGGGAGATTGTGGAATTGTTGTACCAAGGACAGCTGAGGAGAAGCCCAAGGAATAAAGGACACGAGTGGGGTTTAAACACTTAAAAACTCTGATTTTTTTCTTTAAATGAATGATTGCACTCAGGGATAATTTCTTCCCAGCCCTCTCCCAGTTGCTGGAATATTTTGGAATTTTTGTGCCAAGCCCAAGGAACAAAGGACACAAGTTGGGTCTTAACCCTTAAAAACTCATATTAGACTTTTTTTTTTTTTTTAAAAGACTGATTTCCAAAATATCAACAATCATTTCCAGTAAATTCGGGCCAAAATATGGATTCAGAATTTGGGATACTCTGATCCCGTGGGAATTGTTTGAGGCCTCTGGAAGGACTGAACTGCCTTCAGTGCTTGTGGGTTCCTCACACTCCAGACACTCCCAAGCTGCTTTTGGGAAAAAAACAACAGAAAAAAACAACAAAAAGAAAAAACCAACAAAAAACCAAAACAAACCAGTGGGAATTGGAGCCTTTGGGAATTTTCTGCAAGCTTGGAGTTTCCAATTATGCTCAAGTGCTGCATTTTAATCGCCACCTTCTGGAGGGGAGGAAAAGTTTCCAGTTTGGGTGAACTTTGATGTGATGATGGCAAGGAAAAGTAGGAGTTTGTCCTCTTGGGGAGGCTCTGAGGAGCCTCAGAAAATCTGCTGGAGCAGAATCGCGGCCAAGATCAAGAGCAAACAAACACCGCTGAGAAAAGCCATCGTTAAGGAGAAGAAAGGTGAGAAAAGCACTCGGCCCTCCCAGCAGTGAGGTCAGTGGCCAACAAACTGCCTTTAATGGGATAAATGTGGTAAGGGAATAAATCAAACCCAATTGGATTTATGGCAGCTTGTGCAGGTGATCAGGGGTTTTTAAAAGTCTGAAATCTGTAATTCAGGGAGGATTCTCTCTTGAGATGCCCCGTGATGAGTGAACAACGAATTGCCTGCAAACAAAGCTCCCCCTGACAAAATTCCTGCATGGATGGGAAGGGTTTTATTTCCTGTTAAACCTCTCAGGCTGCCACCAAAAAAATTCCACCTTTCTCCTTTCTTCATCCCTGCAAAGCCACAGAGGAAGGGTAAAACTTGACTTTTTTTAACAAAAAGCTTGGCTTTTTTAATAAAAAAGCAAAGCAACTCCCCAGTGGGGCTGAAGGCTTTAGGGACCCCACCCTGGGCAGCAGCTCAAGGTTGAGAATTTGGGAGAAAAGCCAACCCAAAACTCTGAGCTCTGCTCCTTTGGCAGCCTCGGGGTCGATCCCAGAAGGAGCTGCCAGCTCCCCCCAGCATCTTTTCCACCTTCCACCCTCTTGTGACCTTCAGAAAACACCTTTAATCCACAAGCAGCCAATTAATTGGGATTAATCTCATTGGAGTTGATTGTTTCCAGGTATCAAAGAGAACAGTTGGCTCTGGGGAGAGATCAAAGTCAGCTTTCCGAGCTCCAGCATTGCCTGGGGTGGGAGGGTTCCTTCTCCCGGCTGGGGGGAGGAGCTGCTCCAGAGCCATTCCGCGGGAAAAAAAATGGAATTTCTGGAGCAGGAGAGAGGCCTCAGCTTTATGGGTGGGTTCCATCAGAAAGCTTCACCCGGATTCACCTCCAGATTAGAGAAATAGGGAAGTTGGGAACGAGATCAGAGAGTAAACAAACAAATCCTACAATAAATGGAGTTTTATCTGTCCCAGATTAAAGGTTTTCTCAGGTTTTTTTGTTATCTCCTTGCAGCTAGAGTTGGGATGGGGGAAAAGAAAAACACACATCCACTTGTGCTGCTAGATTCTGGGAAAACTCCTGGAAAAAGAGAGGATGTCTCCTTGGGAAAAGCATTCTTTACTTTTCCTTCTGAGCATTCCTCTGCAATTACCTGTCACTTTTGAACCTGAAACCCAACGCAGGAGCTGCAGGTGCACTGCCAGGGGCGGGGAAAGAAATGAAAAAGATAATAAAAAAGAGAAACTGAAAATGAGATGTGGAAAGCACCCTCCGCTCAAACACTCCCCGTTCCTAACTGGGTTTAGTCGCCAGCAGCGTCTCCTCCCTTTTTAGACACCACAAACAAGAGGCTGCTACAAATCCCACCTCCCTCTTTTTTGGGAGCATCAGGAATCCTCCGGCAGCAGGGCAGGAGTGAAACGCGATCCTTGAAAAATACCCGGCTCAAACAGCAGATCCGGGCTGCTGGGGAATGCTGCAGCCATGGGAATTCAGGGCTAATGAAGGGAATTAACCTCGCCCTCGCGTAGTTTTACACGGGGGATATTTATAGGAGTGATATAAAACCTTTAGCTGCTAGGAAGTCGTACACGTTTTTGTGAAAAAGCATTTTAAAGAAGAAAGACACCCGGGAACTTGTCTTTATCTTCTAGCAGGGAGCTGCTGTGCATGAGAAAGCAACGAGAAAATTGATTTTTTCCCTTATAATTTCCATAACATTAACAAGAATGACTTCTCTCCCTAAGGAAACTAATTTTAGAAGTGGTAAACTGACTGGAATTTTAGGTTTTGTTTCTTTACATTGTCAGTGGGAAGAAAAGGTGGTGGGGGAGAAGTGTTCTAAACATTTTGTTCTGATTTTTATTACTCTTTTAGTTAATAATAAAATTTTTTATACCCTTTTAAAGTTTTAAGCCTGTTTTGCCTTTCTACTACTCCTACCTCAAAACAAGTCCCTTGAAAACTCTTTAATTTTTTTTTAATGATTCCACTCAGTTTTAGGGATAATTTCTTCCCAGTTGCTGGAAGATTGTGGAATTGTTGTGCCAAGGACAGATCAGGAGAAACCCAAGGAATAAAGGACAAAAGTGAAGTTTAAACATTTAAAAACTCTTATTTGATTTTTTTTAATGGGATTATTCCTCATTTAAAAATGAATTATTGCACTCAGGGATAATTTCTTCCCAGCCTTCTCCCAGTTGCTGGAATATTGTGGAATTGTTGTGCCAAGGACAGCTGAGGAGAAATCCAAGGAATAAAGGACACAAGTGAGGTTTTAGCCCTTAAAGACTCTTATTTTTCTCATTGGCACTCCCACCAAGAAATCTCCAAATGAGCAAAACCTCATCATTAGCGAGCCAAACCCAGATTGTGCACGTTTGGCTAAAGTTTAAAAAGCGACTGCTTCCAGATTTTAATCTTTTTTTTTTTTTAATTAAGAAACCAAACCCTCTGTTGCTCTGTCCCCAGCAGCTGCGAGGATTAAACAACTGAAATTCTGTTTCGGTGGTTGGGGGAGCAAAGGGATCAAATGATGCCAGGTGGGAGTGGGGAGAGCCCAGCTGGATACTGGGAGCAGCAACTGCGGCAGAAAGCGCCGGGTGAAAAAAGGGACTGAGGGCAGGGGCGTGCCCTGGGACAGGCAAAAAGGGCAAGGGAAAATGGATTGGAAGAAGGGGGAAAGGGATCCAGGTGAGGGAAAAAGGAGTTAGTGAAAGGGAAAAAAGGGTTTAGGGAAGGGGAAAGGGATCCAGGCAAGAGAAAAAGGGGATTGAAAGAAGGGGGAAAAGGGATCCAGGCGAGGGGAAAAGGAGTTAGGGAAGGGGGAAAAGGGTTTAGGGAAGGGGAAAAAAAGGAATTAGGGAAGGGGGAAGGGATCCAGGCAAGAGAAAAAAGGGGATTGAAAGTAGTGGGAAAAGGGATCCAGCCAAAGGGAAAAAGGAGTTAGGGAAGGGGGAAAAGGGATCCAGGCAAAGGAAGGGGAAAAAGGGATTGAAAGAAGGGGGAAAGGGATCCAGGTGAGGGGAAAAGGAGTTAGTGAAAGGGAAAAAAGGGTTTAGGGAAGGGGAAAATAAAGGAATTAGGGAAGGGGGAAAGGATCCAGGCAAGAGAAAAAGGGGATTGAAAGTAGTGGGAAAAGGGATCCAGGCGAAGGGAAAAGGAGTTAGGGAAGGGGGAAAAGGGATCCAGGCAAAGGAAGGGGAAAAAGGGATTGAAAGAAGGGGGAAAGGGATCCAGGTGAGGGGAAAAGGAGTTAGTGAAAGGGAAAAAAAGGAATTAGGGAAGGGGGGAAGGGATCCAGGCAAGAGAAAAAAGGGGATTGAAAGAATGGGGGAAAAGGGATCCAGGCAAAGGGAAAAAGGATTTAGGGACAGGCAAAAAGGAATCCAGGCAAGGGAAAAAGGGATTGAAGGAAGGGAAAAGGGATCCAGGCAAGGGGGAAAAGGGATTGAAAGAAGGGGGAAAGGGATCCAGGCAAGGGGAAAAAAGGATTTAGTGAAAGGGAAAAAAGGGTTTAGGGAAGGGGGGAAAAAAGAATTAGGGAAGGGGGAAAAGGATTTAGGGAAGGGAAAAAGGGATCCAGGCAAGGGAAAAAGGGATTGAAGGAAGGGAAAAGGGATCCAGGCAAGGGGGAAAAGGGATTGAAAGAAGGGGGAAAGGGATCCAGGCAAGGGGAAAAAAAGGATTTAGTGAAAGGGAAAAAAGGGTTTAGGGAAGGGGGGAAAAAAGAATTAGGGAAGGGGGAAAAGGATTTAGGGAAGGGAAAAAGGGATCCAGGCAAGAGAAAAAGGGGATTGAAAGAAGAGGGGAAAAGGGATCCAGGCAAAGGGAAAAAGGAGTTAGGGACAGGCAAAAAAGGGATCCAGGCAAGGCAAAAAGGGATCCAGGCAAGGGGGAAAAAGGGATTGAAGGAAGGGAAAAAGGGATCCAGGCAAGGGAAAAAGGAGTTAGGGAAGGGAAAAGGGGATCCAGGCAAGGGGAAAAGGGAATGAAAGTAGGGGGGAAAAGGGATCCAGACAAGGGGAAAAAAGGATTTAGGGAAGGGGAAAAGGATTTAGGGACAGGCAAAAAGGGATCCAGGCAAGAGAAAATGGATTTAGGGAAGGGGAAAAAAGGGATCCAGGCAAGAGAAAAAGGATTTGGGGAAGGGAAAAAAGGAATCCAGGCAAGGAAGAAAAAATAAGGGGATTCAAACAAGGGAGAAAATGAAAAAGGGGATACAGGCAAGGAAAGAAAAAGAAAAAAAAGGGGGGATCCAGGCAAAGTGAAAAAGGGGATTTAAGGCAGGTAAAAGAAGATCCAGGGAAGGCAAAAAGGAATTTAAGGCAGGTAAAAGAGGATCCAGGGAAGGCAAAAAGGGATTTAAGTGCTGCCTAAACCATCCAAAAGGAGATCAAACCAGAAGCAGACCCTTCCACATGCACAAGGTGCAGCATGGAAAATTTCCAGTAAATCCAAGGAAAGCTGTCCCCCAGTGAGCGTGACCAAAAAATCCCCGTCCTTGGAGGTTTTTAGAGCTCACCCAGGCAGTGCCAAGCTGACCTGAACTTGAAGCTGGGCAGGAGCTGTCCCAGTTCAGCTTTTTCATTGCTCTAAAGAAGCCTCAAGCAGCAGCACCTCGGGTGCCCAGATGTATCTGCAATCATTCCTTTCTGCTTTTATCCCAATTCCTGCAGCCATTCCCAGGAACGCTCGACCATCCCAAACCACCCAAAACCTTCAATCAGGCTCTGCTTCTCAGAGTTGCTAATTAGGGAGCTCCAGGTTGGTTTTTCGAGAGCACGTTTCTATGAAAACATTCCTTTTTCAAAGCCTTTTAAACCCTTCTGCCACCCGGAGCGCTTCAATGCTTGCAAAACCCAAGCTTGTCAATGCTTATTTTGCTTTTCTCGCCTAATTAACAACATCCACTCCAGCCCCTGGGAAATTGTTCCAGGTTACACAACAAGGGATTGCTCCACTCGCCCTCCTCGCTCTCATTTCCATGGAAAAACGAGATTGGAGGAAAAGCAGGAGCATCTCTCACCCCTCCAAGCCAAGCTGGGATGCAAAGGTTGATCGCTGCTCACGCCCAGGAATTAATTTCTGCAATTAATTTTCTGAAGGTAGGAAAACTCTGTGCTCGGGTAGCTAAAGCCACTTTGGTGTGATAGAAGAGGTTTCCACATCACCTGCAGGCTTGGAGAAGTCATTTCCTATCCTTGAGGGCAACAGCAAACCCAAACCTCTGCTGATCCGTCAAACCTGCTTCAATTCTAAACACATCCAGCTAACATTTTGGGGTCACAACACAAAGAAGAAGAACTGAACTTCAAGGTCATTTTTTTTTTCTTAAATTTCTTTCAGGGTGCGACCTCAGGGAGATCTCCCAAATTTCACACCTCGGTGTAGCAGTGACGCACACCTCGCACAAGGGGGTTAAAAATCAGAATAAAGGCCCGGTGGATTTTAAACCCAAGAGAGGAAAGATGGTCCCAGCCCTGCCCAGAGAAGCCGTGGCTGCTCCTGGGATCCCTGCAAGTGTCCAAGGCCAGGCTGGAGTCACTGGGTGATCCTTAAGGATCATTCTGTGGAAAATGCAGATTTTATGATTGGCTTTTCACAAATATTACAATGTGGAATGTTAGAAAGTGATGCTGTATTAATTCTCTTAAGTAGTGTCTTAAATACAGTTTTAGGTTACAATATAATGTTAAAATAGAAATTATGCATGTGGGGGGAGTGTGGCAAGCACATTTCTCTCACTCTCAGGATTTGTCACAGGTGCACAGAGAGAAATGGAAGAGAAAACAATTTCTATTTCTGCTCCTTGTTTTCCCATGTGGAATGTGTGTGGAGAATTGTTTATCTGGGGTGATTGGTGGGTTGGATTCTAGTGAGGATTGTTTGAGCCAATCCAACCCACCTGGGCCTGGACTCTCAGAGAAGGTCATGAGTTGGGAGAGATAGAGTAGGAGAAATTAGTATGTAGTTTTAGTATCCCCCTTTTATATAGTATATTAATGTATTTCACCATAATTATAATAAAGAAATAATTCAGCCTTCTGAATTGAGTCAGACATCATCATTTATTCCCACTGGGTTCGCCTGCATCTACAATAGGGGGAGTTTTTTTGGGTTTTTTTGGGATGAGATACTTGCTTCGAGGAACACCTAAATCTTCCAAAGAAAAGGAATTTATTGTTTTCGTATCAGAAGAAGCTAATTTCTTCAGCCCTTGCTCAGGCTCGAAGACACTTTGGGAATTAAAGGCAACACTGGACATACGATAAAGTTTCTTATTTAAAATAGAATGTATGCATAACCATGAAGGATATGTGAATATTCAACTTTTAAAGTTATTTCTTTATTCACAAATCATGCTTTTCATGACTTAGTGTCCAAGAGCATCCGTATGTCCATAACTCTTTGCTTTTACTGTCTTGTAATTGTCCACTCTAAACTTTATTACTCTAATCGCATTAATTCAAAAAACCAAGTGACTGGCATTTTTCACAGCTCCCTTTGTGCATTGTGAAGGGAACCCGGCCGGCTGTGAGGGGATTTTCCAGGGAAATTCCCTTCCTTCCATCTCCCGTGGGGAATTCCTGTCCTGTGGGCTCTGGGAGAATCCTTTGCTTTTCTGCCATAAATTCCTTTCCTTTGGAAGATTCAGGTGTTCCTCAAAGCGAGTATCTCATTCCTAAAAAAAAACAACTTCCCCCACATCCATAGTCTCTATTTTAACATTATGTTGTAACCTAAATCTACATTTAACGCAGCACGTAAGAGAATTAATACCTCATCACTTTCTAACATTACACATACAATAGTCATTGTAACAGTTGCGAAAAGCCAATCACACAGTCTGCATTTCCCACAGAGCTGGAGGCGGTGGCCCGGGAGAGCGGCGGGGTCTCCCCTGAGGGCGCGGGTCGCCCTCATCCCTCACGGCGGGACACGGCGCGGGGGGGGGATCGCGACTCCTACCGGCTGCAGGAGGCGGCCACGCCGGGGGTGCCGCCCGCCGGGGGCGAGGTGCTGGCCCGGCCCCGTCTCCTCGCAGGGGGTTTGTGGCCCGGGGGCGGTGCGTCCATGGGGACGGCGAGCGGCGCTGGGGACGGGGACGGCGGCGGCGCCTCAGCCCGGCCGGAAATGGCGGCGGCGGTTTGAAAATGGCGGCGGCGGCGGCGGCGGCCAATCAGGAG
>QUSF01000309.1:14598-40816 GCA_003676055.1 Chloebia gouldiae
TCTCAGCTCCACACCCTGATCCCAGCTCAGTGCCCAGATCCCAGCTCAGTGCCCAGATTCCAGCTCCACACCCAGATCCCACCTTGGTGCCCAGATCCCAGGCTCTATACAAAGATCTCAGCTCCATACTGAGATTCAAGCTCCAAATCCACGTCCAGATCTCAATTCCAACACCTAGATTGCAACTCTACACCTAGATCCCAGCTCCATATCCAGATCCCAGCTCCACATGCAGATCCCAGCTCCATATCCAGATCCCAGCTCCACATGCAGATCCCAGCTCCACACCCAGCTCCCAGTTCCACACTCCCCCAAAGCAGAGGCAGGAGCAGCTTCTTGCTCAGGAATTTATTTGAAAATGTTTCAGTTAAAGGCCGGGAGGTATTTGGTGCAGTCCAACATTTCCTCCGGCTTCCTCTGATTGCTGCGTCTCAGCCTGAAAAGTATCCTTGTTTTTTAGCCCTGTGGACCCCAAAGTTCCCTGCTCTGCTTCTTTTGTGTCTGGCCCATAAGGGCCATGGACTGACCTTGGGCTCAGGTGAGAGAAGACAAAAACCTTTTTCTTTCTGCCTCAATCCCAGCTGGTTTTTAGAGGGATTTTTGGAAATAACCCTCCTCTTTCCCTGCTCATCCCTGCACCTCCTCACCAGGAGCAGCTCCCCAGGAAAGGCACTAGCACAGGGATAATGTGTAGGGGACAGGACAGGAGGAGACTGGGAATGAGAACGAGAACCTTGGACTCCTGGTGCTGGAGGGGACAGGGAAAAAGGGCTGCAGGTGTCAGGGGACACAGGACGTCATTCCTAGAGCTACCACCAGGACCAATTCCCAGCAGTGTCTAACACTGGTTTTAATTTTCTTTTTTAACTCGGGGATCACCTGGAGCTGGCATCTTCCAGAGCTCATTCCCTTCCAGCCCACGGCCCCAGATTACTGAGATTTACATAGAATGAGGAAAGCTGAGCTCAGCCTGGCACTGCCCCATGGCACTGCTCCGTGTCACTGCTCGGTGTCACTGCACCGTGTCACAGCCACTCCCCAGTCCCACCCGCAGCACTGGGGCTCTCTGAGGTGCCAAGCCAAGCTCTCCTGCCCAGCTCTGTCACCAGGGTCATGTCCCACCCTCCCTGCTCCTCACCAATGTCACATTCCTGCCAGGCACCCAGCAGGGCCGTAGGGGCTCCATCACTTAGGAATCTGCTGCTTTCTGGACTCTGGCTGGAGTTGTTTCATGGACTGGAGAGAAAAGCATTATTTTCCTGTAAATTTTTATATGCCCTGACCTGAACTTCAGCACCCAAACATGGGAAGAATGTTCTCCTCTCTGCCATCCCTTAGGTGGGATTGAAGGGAGGTCCCAACTTCCACCTCTGATGTCATGGGATGTTGGGAATGGCCAAATCCCAGAGAAGCTGTGTCTGTCTTATCCCTGGAAGTGTCCAAGGCCAAGTTGGACCGGGCTTGGAGCAACCTGGGATTGTGGGAAGTGTCCCTGCCATGGCAGGGGTGGGACAGGATGGCTTTAAATTTCTTTCCAACCCAAACTGTTCCATGATTCCTTCTGGGCCAAAAGGCTCCGTGATCTCCACAGCCATAAGAATGTCTGATCCCAGCAGGATCCACAGCCTGGCTCTGGCAGCACCAGTCTTGCTGTCTGCCTGCACTAAAGCCCAGGCAAATATTCAGGACTGAACTTGCAAATCCTTGAGATAGGACAAAAAACCAAACAAAGCCTCTCAGGCGGGTTCTGCTCCTGGCCCGCACCCAAGGTCCTTTTGGGAGGCACTGGAGGGAATCGGGGCTGCAATAATCCATGTGCCTCCCTAAGGAACAACAAACATAGCCAGAGCCAACAGAAGCTCTGTGCGAAAAGGGATTTAGGACTCGGCCTGAAAGGCAGAGAAGGTGGGGATTTTTCCCTACTTTTCTCCCCTGGGTGAATGTCCCTTGGCAGTGGGAGAAAATCCCTTCTCCTGATGGTCACCAAAAGGGACCTTAAACCCCTCCCTTACTGCCACATCTCCCTGCTGGAGAGGGGCTTGGGACAAGGGATGGAGGGACAGGACACAGGGAATGGCTTCTCACTGCCAGAGGGCAGGGATGAATGGGAGATTGGGATGGAATTCTCCCCGTGAGGGTGGGGAGGCCCTGAGGTGTGTTTTCCAGAGCAGCTGTGGCTGCCCCATCCCTGGCAGTGGAAAAGGCCAGCCTCGACAGGTCTTGGAGCAGCCTGGGATAGTGGGAGGTGTCCCTGCCCATGGCAGGGGGTTGGAATTCAATGGTTTATAATACCCTTTCCAAGCCAAACCAGTCTGGAATCAGGCAACAGGAGCCAAATCCTGGAAAAACCCAGCACAGACTCCCTCCCACAGTGAGGGACCTATGTTTGGCCCTGTCCCTACTGAGGGACCCCCACTCACAGCCAACAGCCCCTCCTGTCTGGGGATCCTACCACAATCAGGACATCCAGGGTGCAAAGATCCTGGGAGCCAAACTGCTGCTGCTGCTGCTGCTCCAATTCCCAGATGGAAGCCAGGTCGAGGGGTTTCTGCCCCTGCTGGTCCCAAGACAGTTGAGTCCATTCCTTCATTCCATCTGCTTCCTGAGCCCATGGTTGCCATTCTCCACACTCTGCTGGGGAGCAGGGTGGCACCAAATGCTCAGGCACATCCTTTTTCCAAGATGCCAACAGAGAACCTCAACCAAGAACAGCATTTGTCACAATACAAAAATTTAACTTTTTTAAGGGCTGCTCTTGGAGAACTCTCCGAGACAGGATTTCAGTTTTACCCATTCCAGTTTTACCCATTCCAGTTTTACCTATTCCAGTTTTACATATTTCAGTTTCCCCCCTCCTTTGTGGGACAGAAATCTTGCATTTCAAGGAACAGCAGAACCAAAACCATTCAAGTTTGTACAAAATTTTCTCCTAGGACTTATTCCAGTGGTGGATTCTCCAGTGTCCAGTGAAAAGGATGTTTGCTGCCATGGGAAGCAGCAGTTCAGGTTGTCCCATAGGCTGTTTTAGAGGAGGGGGAATTGCCTGCAGGTGCTCCCTGCTCCCAGAAAAGAGCAAAAAAATGGGATTTCCAGCAGGGTCTGGGTAGCGCATGGGACTCCTGTGACAGGTCAGATCCAAGCAGGAAAACTGTGCTTTGTTTATGCAATAACTGTTTTTGTGGCTCCGAGGTATTTCAGATGGAATGGAGATACCTCGGGATGTTTATACTTTCCTGGAAGCCAGGGGAGCAGAGATATCAGGGCCATCTAAAGCACTGGAGGAGCTCCTGGTTGTGCAAGAACCATTCCCTGCCTTGCAAAATTTTCTTCAAAATACGACACCTTCGAAATGCGGCACCAGGACCTTTCCTGCTGCACCAGCATGGGGCTCAAACACAGGGTTCCAAACATGGACACCAACACAGGCCTCAAACACAGACACCAACACGTGGTTCCAAACACAGGGCTCAAACACGTGGTTCCAAACACAGGGTTCCAAGCATGGGGCTCAAACATGGACACCAACACAGGGCTCAAACACAGACACCAATATGCAGTTCCAAACACAGGATTCCAAACACAGGGTTCCAAACATGGGGTTCCAAACCTGGACAACAACACAGGGCTCAAACATGGGATTCCAAACAGAGGCCCCCAGCACAGGATTCAAACATGGACACCACCAGACTCCAAACACAGGGAACCCACACAGGCCTCCAAACATGGGGTGTTAAACATGGCATCCAGACACAGACACCAACACAGGGCTCAAACACGGAGCACCAACACCAGATTCCAAACACAGGGAACCTACACAGGGCTCCAGTCACGGGGTTCCAAATACAGGGAACCCACATGGGCCTCCAAACATGGCATTCCAAACACAAGGCATCAACATGGAGCTCCAAACACTGAGTTCCAAACACAGACACCAACAGCAGATTCCAAACACAGGGAACCAACACAGGACTCAAAACACAGGGTTCCAAACAGGGAGTTCAAACACGAGGCACAAACACAAGGCACCAACAAAGGGCTCCAAACATTGGGTTCCAAACATGAGGCACCAACATGGGGCTCCAAACACTGGGCACCAGGATGGGGCACCAACAGGAGGCACCAGCATGAGGTTCCAAACACGGTGATGCAACATGGCATGCCAACACAGAGTTCCAGTCATAGGGTTCCAAATACAGTGAACCCACATGGGGTTCCAACACAGGGTTCCAACATGAGACACCAAAATGGGGCTCCAAACATGAGGCACCAACATGGGGTTCAAACACAGGGCACTAACAGACCATTACAAAGACAGAGTTCCAAATATGGGCACCAACATAGGGCTCCAAACACTGGATACCAGCACGGGGTTCCAAACACAGGGTTCCAACACGAAGCACCAACACCAGCACCAACCATCATGAGGCACCAGCTCAGGGAATCCACACAACCAAGGAGCTTCAAACATGAGGTTTGGAGCAATGGCATTACAACATGGAACATGAACACAAGGAATCCATGGGCTGGAACATGGGCACTAACACAGAGCTCCAACACAGGGCTCAAACCTGAAGCACCCACATGAGCACCAACACGGGGCACAAATGCAGGGTTCCAAATATGGCCACCAACATGGGACAGCAACATAGCACACAAATACAAGGTTCCAAACATGGGGTTCCAACACAGGACATGAAGATGAGGCACCAACACAGGGTTTAAACACGAGGCACCAGCACAGGGCATCCACATGGTGTTGCAAACATGGGGCTCCAAACATGAGACATTAAAAATGGGGCTCCAACACAGGGCACCAGCATGAGGCACCAGCACAAGGCACCAGCACAGGGCTCCAACATGAGGCACCCACATGAGTTCCAACTTTCTGCAGATGCCAACTCACTCCTCAAGATCATTAAATTTGCACTTGGTCCCAGGGTGGGCTGATAAAACCGTCACACTCCAGGGGCTGGGGTTAACAGGTAAAATAATGCACTTTCTCAAACTTGTTGGATTCCCTGCAGGGCTGGAATGCTCCTGGCTGCTCCCAAAGCAGCAGCACACCTGGGGTGAGGTGGAAAGCACATTTCCATCATCTCCAGTAGCTCCAGGACCCCCTCCTAGACACAAGAACAGATTCAACAGCCCGCTCCCAACCCTTCAGCTTGTGGCATCTCCCACTTTTCTGGGGCAGTGCCCAACTGTGGCACAGCCAGGAAATCTTGGCTCTGCCACTGGCTCAGTGCCTGGAGTCAGCAGTGGATGGATTCCTCTGTACAATCAGTGGAATTACAGTGCTGGGGGTCTGGGGAAAGCTGGGATGGGCTGTTCTTGCTGGAAAACACCATCTCCCAGCAAATGCCGTGGACACCATGACAGCCGGTCTCAAAATGCATCTCTGACCCTTTCCCCACAGTCCAGCACCACATGAACCCCCCAGCCATGGCACAGACTGCTCCAAGCTCAAAACAAACATCTCCAGTTTCAGCACCAGCATCTCCAAGCTCAGTACAAACAAGCTGCCATGAGTTTTGCATCTCCAGACAAAAGTCAGGACCATGGGGCTGGACTTCTAAGTTGCTCAGAACTAATCCTGCTGACTTCTTCCTTTTAATTAGTCCTGAGTCCTGAGACATCCCCACGCTCCTCACGAGTAACCACTAATCAGGCAGGGTATGAGCTCCAGTAATTACCCAGATTTGCTCTCCATCCTCCCTGCAGTAATTGCAGCCCTGAGTAACTCCTGCCCTGAGTAGGGCTGAGCCCTGTGCCAGGCATGTGGAGCACGAGCCTGGCCAGGACCATGATCCTGGTGCTCAGCAGCACCCAAATCCCTTTAGCCTCCAAACCTGTTTTACGAGACTGACTCCACTGCTGGAAAAGCTCTGTCTGGAGAGATGCTGGGGTGGAACACAGTCTAAGGGGAGGATTTTCAGAGGAAAAGGTTTTATTGGACCACAGACCCACCTTGTTCAGACTCAGCCATGGGCTGGACTTGTTTTTCCCACAGTCCCTCACTTGCTAAGAGCGACGTTCCCAAAAACCTTTTTTTAGAGGAAAGGAGAGGGAGAGGGAGAGGGAGAGGGAGAGGGGGAAAGAGAAGGGGGAAGGGAAAAAAAGAAGAGAGAATGAGATAGAAAAGGGAAAGGGGAAAGTGGAGGAGGAAGGAAGGGAGACAAGGGTGAAGGGGGAAGATGAGAAGAACAGTTCCATTGGAAGGGACCTATGTCCATCCTCTGCTCCACCTGGGAGCTCCTGGGATACCCCATCATTCCACGATATAATCCTACCAATGTGGAACATTTGCCATCAGCCCCACGGCACTTGCACAGCTCCTCTGGAAGGGAAAAATACTCAGTTGATTGTAGAGCAAGAGCTTTTGTTAGAGCCCAAACTTGGACACTTGGTCCTGGGGCTCTGTATCCCTCTGAGATAAAATGGTCTTTCCAACTACAGCTGGAGGAGTGATCCCACCTCAGAGTCAGCTCTGGAGAGGAAAAACCAGCTCCTCAATTTCCAGTAAAGCCACCAACCCCAATGACAAGGTGAGGAAAAGGTTTTGCAGATATCCCTCAGGAATGGGAAATGGAGAAAAGGGAAAAGAAACTTTCTGGGCAAGGAGCAGATGGGAAGAACAGAATCCCAGAGCAGAAATTCTCACTCTGGGATGGACACCAAGAACTAAAAGCATGTTTATGAAGAGCAGAGTTGGCCAAAATGGCCATAATAAAGGCACAGTTGGTGCTCCAGCCCTGGGGTCACATTTTCACATGGGAATTTCTGATAGTCTTTGCTTTGGGATTGATTCCCAGTTTTCTGGGTAGGAAATCTGTGCTCAGGCGGCAAAATTCTGGTGCTCTGAGGAGCTGAGCTGCAGTGAACCCCTTTTGTGCCTCTCCCACACTAACTTTTCATGGAATCATGGAACATCCTTGGTCGGAAGACATCCTCAAGGATCATTGAATCCAACTCCTGGCCCTGCACAGGACGCCCTCAGGAATTCCTCCACGTTCCTGGATTTTTCTGGTTGTTAAATCACAGCCCACGGCCTGATTTTCAACACAACCTGAGCTTGTCTTCAGCTCCATAGATCCCCCATTGCTTCCTGCCCTTTGCATGTTCCCAGCTGCAAGAGCAGCTCTGGGGATTGATCCCAGGTAAGGAAGCCCAGGAGAAAGGGAGAAGTCCTTGCCAGCACTGCTGGAGGCTGATCTACAACCTCCCCAGGGCAGCGAGCGCCACATTCCCCAGCTCTCATAGAAGGGGCAGGATCTGATGTTCTCTCAGCTGGAACACAGAAGGAAAAAAGCATCAGATTTCCAGGGACCATGATCCCATCCCCTTCAGCAGCTGATCCTGTGGCCCTCCCGCCTCCAGATATATAAATGTTGTCCCAGGTGACCCTCAGGGACACAGTAGAAGGTGGGCACTGAGGACGCTGTGGGCAGGATCGTTCCTGGGAGCCTCCATGATGTGGGAACTGCGCTCCATCGCCTTCACCAGGGCTGTCTTTGCGGAATTCCTGGCCACTTTGGTCTTTGTCCTCTTCGGCCTCGGTTCTGCCCTGAACTGGCCCTCGGCACCGGCCCCAAGCACGCTGCAGATCGCGCTGGCTTTCGGCTTGGCCATCGGGACGTTGGTGCAGGCCCTGGGCCACGTCAGCGGCGCCCACATCAACCCCGCCGTGACCCTGGGCTGCCTGCTGGGCTCGCAGCTCTCCCTGCTGCGTGCCCTCTTCTACGTGGCGGCGCAGCTGCTGGGCGGCGTGGTGGGCGCTGCCATCCTGCACGAGGTCACCCCGGCCGACGCCCGCGAGGGCCTGGCCCTCAACAAGGTCAGGCTGCAGCACAGGGTGGGCTTGGCAGGCTGGGGGAGACTGGGCAGGATCTTTGGGAACCTGAGGGGTGGGAGGAAGGGGCTTGTGGCCAGCCCCAAAAACCCCCTCAGCTGCCCCAAAACCTCCAGCTGGGGATCCTGGAATTCCCAAAAATTCCCAGGATTCCCTAAAATTCCCACTGGGAATTTTCCTCAGAGAACCGGAAAAGGCCCAAAATCGGGGAAATTCTGTAGGAATTTCTTCCCAAATCCACCCAAAAATCCCTAAAAACCCCCTCAGCTCCCCAAAAATCTCCTGCCAGGGATCACAGAATTCCCAAAATTCCCAGAATTCCAGATGAGGAAGCCTCTGAATGACACAGCTCAGCACCTGCTGGACCCTGCTGCTCCAACAGTCCTGCCAGGAGCAGGGATGAAGGCAGGACTCGTCTTCCTCCTCTAGTTTTAGGGGTAAAATTTCCTGAGGTCCATCAACTATTTTCCATTGAGCCACTTCTTCCACCTGGGAAATTTTTGCCCTTTTCATACTGGTGCTAAAAACATCCCCTGTTTCTGGGACTAAAGCCAGGGGAAGGATCCAGCTGGCCACAGATACGTCCCTTGGAGTCACAACCATCTCATTTCTCATTTTTCCCCAGGACTGTACTCAGGGGACTTGGATTCTGGGGGTCCCAGGGGTTTAAGGAAGGACACATCCAAAATACCAGCTCTGCATTCCTCTGTCCCAGGCTCGTGCAATTTCCCCTCTGGTGTGGGTACAGGCAGCCTTTTCCTGGCTCTGCTTTGGCCAAGCCACAATTCCCAAGTTGCTTAAATGGTGGGGAGAGGAGAGATTTGGGTCTAAATCCCAGATTTTCATTAGGTTCAACTTGTTACCTCCCACAGTGGCAGGATGGTCACACCAGATCCAGCTGGTTCATCCCAAAACCCAACACATGGATACCCCAAAGCTTCACAAGGACCTCAGGCTGGTTTCAGACAGGGGAAAAAAATAAAGCCAGGGAAGTTTAGGAAGCCATGGGGGATTCTCCAGTGGTATCCTGGCCTCCAACACCCCCTTCCCCACAGGAGGGGGAAAAGGAATTGAAACCCAGGGATTCCCTGTCCCATTCCAGGGGGGAACAGGCACCTGCCAGGATCAGCATCACCCAACCCCAAGGGAGTGAGGGAGGAGCAGGGAGCTGGGTTGGGAAGCAGCACATAGAAATCACCTTTCCCACAGCAGGGAGGCACTGCCAGGATCAGCTGCGCTGCCAGAGTGATTAAGAGGGTTAAAAAGAGGGATTGAGGTTTAATCTGAATGAAGCGATTTAGACTGGTAATAACTGAGGGTAATAAAAGCGGGAGGTTTGAGGGAGACTCAGACTGCTCAGCTTTGTTGGTTTACAGCTTAAACCACCCAAAAGTAGGAACTGGGGATTTTGAGCAGGCTTTTATCCCCTGTGAGCTGTTCATCGTGTGGCTGCCTGCACAGATTACTCGGCAGGAGAATGAGGAAGATCTGACTCTGGAGCTGGGGCAGGACCTTCCTGGGATCACTGAGCAATGGGATTAGATTTGGGGGACACAGGGAAAGAAGGGACTGAGTTGGAGGAGACGGGGTGCCACTAGGATCAGCCCCAGATCAGACCTGAAAAATTCTCTGAGTCAAAAAACTGTGCAAAGGGAATTTTTTTTCTTTTTTCATGCCAAAATATTTATTTTTAATGTCTTCTAAAATGCAACTTGTAAACTTTTCCAAAAGGCATTTTGAGTAGGAGGAAAAGAAAAAAAAATGGAAAAATACAAAAAAATTTTCAATAAAATTTCCTGAGAGGTCAGTCAAGCATTTCCCATTGAGCCACTTCTTCTACCTGGGAAGTTTTTTCTTATTAGTGCCAAAAATATCCCCTGTGTCCTTTGTCTCCCCCTGATTTTGGATTCCTCCTCCATATTTCCCATCCACTCACAGAACTCAGCCTTGGAACATGTTTTTCCTCCCATTCCAGCTGCACAATGAGACCACGACGGGGCAGGCAGTGACGGTGGAGCTGTTCCTCACCTTCCAGCTGGTCCTGTGCATCTTTGCTTCCACAGACGAGCGGCGTGAGGACAACCTGGGCTCCCCTGCCCTCTCCATTGGTCTCTCTGTGGCCGTGGGGCACCTTCTTGGGGTGAGTGGATAGGCCAAAACTTGGCATTTTTGGGGTTTTTTGTTTATGCCCCAAATTGGTTTGGCTGCTTCTCCAGGTTTGACAGCGAATATGTAACCCGTGGTTTTCCAGCAGAGAGAGAGAAAAATCCTACCAAAGCCATGGGGGAGCTATGGCCTGAGCTCAGCCTTTATTTGGCATGAAAAACTTGATTTTCTGGATCCTGCCTCTCCTTGAGTCCCACTGGGAGTTTCAGGGATCTGTGGGATCTCTCCTGGAGCAAACGAGTTGGCCACTGGGGCTCTCGAGTGCAGGATGAGCCTGGGAAGTGTTTGGGATGGATGCTCAGGGGAATCCCACCTGGGTGACAGCCCAAAGCAGCCCCGATGCCCAGTGCATGCAGGAAAACACTGTTGGTCACACCACACCTTCCATCCTCAGCGCTCTACGAGCCCCTGTGTCCATGGGATCCTTCCTCTCCTGTCCTCAGAGGCATGAGACGGAATTTTCTGCAGGACTGGGAGCTCATGCCCACAGGTCCTGGGGCTGCAGCACAGCAACACCGGGACACACAAGCTCAGACACCTCACAGTGCTGACTCAGGTGGTGGCAGCTCCTGCAATCCCTTTTCCTGGAACAGGAATGCTGAAGGGTGAACCAGCAGCTCAGCTGTCACCCTAATGACACCCCAAATTTTTAAAAGTGAGGTAAAAGGGCTTAATGCTGACAGCAGCCATGGTGTTCCCGGCAGATCCGCTACACAGGCTGCTCCATGAATCCCGCCAGGTCCTTTGCCCCTGCTGTCGTCGTTGGAGACTTCAGCGACCACTGGGTGAGAACTCGACTCTGGGGGCTGGGTTGGATGAGGCCCCCAGACTGCCAATATTCCTCGAAACTCAGCAAGCCAGACAAATTCCAGGCATTTCCATGCCAGGTCCCAGCTGGAGGAGAGAAGGAGAGATTAGGAGAAAGAGGTGGGGCTGCTGGATGTTTAATTGGCTTTTCCAAACTGGGAGCATTGCAACAGGATCAGGGTGTAAGGTCTGTTGACATGACTTAGCACAGGGAACAAAAGCAATGGAGAGTGGAGCTGCTGCCAGTCCTGGGGAACTTTCCTGGTTCCTGGATCTAGGTACACCTTTGGGAACACTCCCTGGCTCCCCAGGGAATGGCCATGGCTCTGAGCCTGACAGAGCTCCAGTAGCATTTTGGCAATGCTCTCAGGCACAGGGTGGGATTGGTGGTGGTTGTCCTGAGCAGGGCCAGAAGCTGGATTTTGAGGATCCTTGTGGGTCCTTTACAGCTCAGGAGATTCCATTATTTCATTGGTTTCATCTATAAAGAGCCTGGCTGGAGGCAGAGCTGTGGTGGTTCCTGATGTGTTCCAAGGTGTCTGGCCCAGGCCAGTGCCTCCACCTCCTCTTCGTCCTGCTCCTCCTCCAACAGCAATCCATGAGTGGGTAGGAAAATGCTCCTCCAGATGAGGCCACATCACTCAGCACATTCACAATGGGTCATTCATGCAGTCTGAGCAGAGGGGGAATGGTGGAAGAGGACAGTTGGGAATATCCCGGCAGTGGAGGGGAGCTCAGATCCCCAGCAATGGCCAAAACAGAGCTGACTTCGTGTTTTGTTCCCAAGAAGGAACCCAAGCCCCTGGAATGCCCCTTGGAGATCCCAGTTCTTCCAAAGCCAGGTTGGGTTTTGCTCACCCCACTTTTCTCTCCTCTCCAGGTGTTCTGGGTGGGCCCCCTGATTGGGGCTGCAGCAGCTTCCATCCTCTACAACTACATCCTGTTCCCGCAGGCCAAAACCTTCTCGGAGCGCCTGGCCATCCTCAAGGGCTGCGAGCCCGAGCAGGACTGGGCCGAGCGCGAGGTCCGGCGGCGCCAGTCTGTGGAGCTCCACTCGCCACAGACCCTGCCCAGGGGGATGTCTGAGAAGGTGTAGCCAAACCTCTCCCTGGGCCGAGAGAGGAGCTGGAAACCTCTGGCATGGCGTCAGTGCTCATCCAGAGGAGCATCTCACCTCTCCCTCTGTCCCTTCGTTTCTCCTGGGGCACTGAAGTTGACTCCTCTCCCGGGGAGATGCTGTGCTGTCCCACCCACCTCCTGTCCCCAGCTCTCCCCGTGCCCGGGGGATTTCTGATCTGGGAGACAGCCAGTAAATCCCAACCCCGCAGGAACAAGGGAGCTCCCCAGGATGCCCTCTTCCATGTCCCCCTCGCAGGACACGGAGCTTGGCTGAGGCTGCTCCCTCCCAGAGAGCTCCGAGGAGCCTGAGGAGTGTTCATTACCCTGGGTGTGGAGGTTGCCACCCGATGCCTCATTGCTGCTGCACTCTGCTCCCATCTCAGGTCCCTGCTCAGCTCTTGGCTCACACACAGGAGCAGGAGCAGGAGCACTCACACTGAGCCATGAGTGTCACACATGACAGGTTCTGCTGTGAAAGGGACCAAAGTGCCATTTCCCACCCGCCACGGGACACAGGTGCTCCCACAGGGGATTTCCTGGGAATATGGGACTGGGAGCATGGCCATGAGTCCCTGCAGGCCCCACTGCGGAGCACTTGCAAATTCTCTCTCCTGAAACAGCAAACCCAGGTTACAACCCAAACTCATACCCACCTTATTGTTGGGCCAGGGTTGTCCTGGTTGTCCTTCCTCTCTCTCCCTGTTTTTCCCTTCTTTTGTCTGATCTTGTTCCCTCAGATCCCCTTGACGCTCAGATCACCTGGAACACACAAAGGAAAGATTTCACACCCAGTGTGCTCCAGGTGTGAAGAATCAGACTCATGGAATAGGTTGGATGGAAGGGACCTCAAACACCCCCCAGTCCCACCCCTACCGTGGGCAGGGACACCTCCCACTACCCCAGGATGTTCCAAATCCCGTCTGACTTGGCCTTGGGCACTTCCAGGGATCCAGGGACAGCCACAGCTGCTCTGGGAATTCCATTCCAGGGCCTCCCCACCCTCACAGGGAGGAATTCCTTCTCATCTCCATCATTGTTTCTCACATCCCTTTCTCATGGCTGCATCACTCCAGACCCTCCAAACCCCTCCCACCCCTTCCCTCTGCCCTCTCAGGACCTGTTCATGGTCCTCAGCCTGGCCAAGGAATTTGGGCGAGTCTTTGGGTGAACTTTGCTCTTTCAACCATTGATTTAACCCCATTTCACTTGCTCTGCCCCAAGTTCTCCATTCCCAGAGTGAATCCCAGCAGTGTCTCCAGTATTGCCCCACTAGTGTCAGCCCCAGCAGGATTTCCTTGGAAAGGCTGTTATGGGAATATTCAATGAGATTGGGCCCAATTCCAATTCATAAGGGATGACTTATGGATCATTCAAGATCATTTCCAGAATGGAAATTTCCATTCCCCTGTTCTGACAGTACATCCCCCCACCACAGGATGCTCTTCACTCTGCTCCACTGGCACCATCCCCTCCTCCCATCAGATCCATCCTTGCCTTCCTCCCCGTGCTCTTCCTCAGATGTTGCAGTGGCTGTTGCTGGAGGGGTGAGGAGGGAGCCCAGCTTTGATCTGGCCCAGAGCAGGTGTTTACCCACAGCCAGTCCCTGCAAATATCCCCAGAGGGCTTTGCCAAGGCACTTCCAGCCCTGGTTTGATCCTCCCAAAAACAGAGATTCTGCTTCCCTTTCCTCCTTGATGGTGAATTTGAATTTTAGCTCAGAAGAGGCTTCTCAAAAATTCCCTCTGTTCTCAGCAATGGCAATAAAATAATGTTTTAAATCAATCCCGGTATCAAAATTGTATTTCTGTTAGCAAATGCTCACTTTTAAAAGTCATATGGGGCTTTTGATGCTTTTTAAAGGAAAATTAATTCATGTTTGTGTGCAGGAAAATCCCAGCAGACTTCTCCAGAAGTCACCCTGGGCATGTTCTGCTGTAGAAAAAGCCACAGCTGAATTCAGTTATTTATTTAAATTAATGTTGGTGTGTTCAATGTCTCTTCTCCAGATCAAAGCATTTCATTTATTATTTACCCTGACAATGTTTAAGTCTCACAGGGCCTGAACCTGAGGTTTAATGTCTGATAATGGCTTTCTTCTTTCCCATTAAGTGCTTTAAATTCCCTTTTACTGCCTGAATTCAGACACAGGGATCAAATACTGACATATTTATAGAAAACACTGACACATTTATGGTAAATAATAGATATAAAGTCACCTCCCAGACCCCAAACTCCTCAGGCAGGTAGCTGAAGCAGCCTCAGTCTTCCCAGGAGTACAAATTCACCTTCCCTGTGGAGCTGTGTCACTTCCCAAATTTGCCTTGTCAGGAAACCACCCAGACATTCCAGACTGCACCACGGGAGCTGGAATTGGAGGGCAAGATCAGAAGCCTGGAGCTGCCGCGGACCAATCATAATCCTCCCTAAACTGGCAACACTTGGGATGCCAGAGCCAGGATTTGAAGCATTCCCATGTCCTTCCTCCCCCAAGATCACGAGGTTTCCCCCTTCTCCCACCTTGGGATTAGGGGTGCCTCAGCTTTGGGCTAATCCTTCTGCAGAGCTGTAAAAATGCCAGAGCATTTTGCACACACCCACATCCCCTTCCTTGTCCTTGCTGCTTGGCTGCCATATTCCTGGAACCATGGAATTGTTTACGGTGGAAAATGCCTTAGAGACCATTCAGCCCAAGCATTTCCCCACCCCTGACCATGTCCCCAGGTGCCACAGCTCTGAAGTCTCCCCAGGGATGGGACCCCACACCTGCCCTGAGCAGCTGTCCCTGCTGTGGAAAACCCCTTCCATTGAGGAAATTTCCCCCAAAATCCAACTAAACCTCCCCTGGCAAAGCCTGAGGCCATTTCCATTGTCCTGTTGTTCCCTGGAGTAGAGCCAGACACCCCCTGGCTGTCCCTGCTGTCAGTTGTGCAGAGCCACAAGGTCCCCCTGAGCCTCCTTTTCTCCAGGCTGAGCCCCCCAGATCTCTCAGGAGTTCTCCAGACCTTCCCTGGTGCTCCAGCCCTTTCCCAGCTCCATTCCCATCCCTGGACATGCTCAGGGTCCCTCTTGGCAGGGGGGTCCAAGGGCACCCCAGGATTTGAGGGGGTCTTGGCAGAGCCCAGCCCAGGGGCCGTGGCCTGGTCCTGCTCCTCACAACTTCTGACACAATTTGTAGTTAATCCCAAGGAATTCCCTCCTTTGCCCATTCCAACCCCAGGATGGATCATTGCCACACCCACCCACTGATCCCTTACCTGTTGTAGGGACCCGGGAGCATCCAAATCCCTGCTCAGGGAATCTGAAGAACCTGGGAGCACCAGCCTTGATCCCAGTGCCTGAAGGGTTTCTGCATCATATGGGGAAATGGGTAAATGACTCGGAGAACATGGAAGTAAAATCATGGTCTGGATAAGCCCAAACCCAGCTGTACCTTGGAAATCCCAGCACAGGACAAACCCCTTCAGCCTCTGGTCACACTGTGGGACAGGGAGGACAGAGATCAGCCCACGGTCACCTCAGGGGGTGGGCAGAGCTGAGTTCTCTGCTTGGGATTTCTTGGCCTGACCTTTCCAAACCTTCCCAGTCCCGATCCCAGAGGCTGCGTGAGCCTCCAGCAGTCACTTCCGTATAATGCCATGGCCTACCTGGGAGCAGGTACATCATTATTTTACATCATTATTTTTATGGATCTATTTGTAGATGGGGAAGTATTTCCCAAGTGTGTTTTCCTTGAGGAGCCAGCAGGGCAAGAGGAAGAGGCAGGGCCAGGTGTAGGAAATGACTACAGAGCATCCCAGAAGGCGCTGGTGCTCCAGGGGGAAGCCAAACATCCCAAAATTCTTCTATTCCTGGGGCTCTGCCAAAGGATCTGCTGGAGAGAATGGAGACTGTGCTTCAATTTTTCTTCCCAGGAATCAAAACAATCAGAAGAAAAAGCCCACATTTCCAGACACCCCTCAGTGCAAGAACCTTCAGCTTCAGATCTGATGGCACATGGGATTTTCCCAGCATGGATCTCTTTAATTCCCCAGTGAAGATTTTTAAAGCTGAGAAATTCCTTGGTGCATTTGCTCTGAGTTTCAGAGGCAGAACAGGATGAAAATGGATTTTCCCATTTCCTAGCTAGCCGTGTATTGCCCTCAGTGTTCTGCTGTGAAACCTTGGGCACTTGGACCCAGGGGATTGTGTGAAAATCTTGGCTTTTCATAGAACCATGGGAGGGTTTGAGTGGAAAGGGACCTTAAAGCTCATCCTGTCCCATCCCTGCCATGGCAGGGACATCTCCCACCGTCCCAGGGTGTTCCAAGCCCTGTCCAACCTGGTCTTGGGCACTTCCAGGGATCCAGAGGCAGCCCCAGCTGCTCTGGGAAATCCATCCCAGCCTCTCCTCACCCTCACAGGGAGAATTCCCTCCCAATATCCCATCCATCTCTGCCCTTTGCAGTGGGAAGCCATTCCCTGTGTCCTGCCACTCCAGGCCCTTGGAAATTGTCTCCTTTCATCTTTTCTGCTCCTTCCTTTGGGCACTGGAAGGCCACAATGAGGTCACCCCAGAGTCTCCTCCAGGCTGAGCAATCCCAGTTCTCTCAGCCTTTCCTCACAGCAGAGCTGCTCCATCCTTCTGCTCATCCTGGTGCTTCCCTGGGCCTCTCTCCAGCAGCTCCAGGTCCCGCCTGTGCGGGCCCCAGGGCTGGAGCAGCTCTGCAGGTGGGGTCTCACCTGGGCACAGGGGCAGAACCCTCCTCTGGGGGGCTCAGCCCAGGCTCGGGGGTCTCTGGGTGCTGTCCAGTTCTGACCCCAAAGAATGTTTTTAGGAGTTTCCAGGTTCCCACAATGATATCAAGAACTCACTAAATTGTTTATAGTGTTTTCCAGGTGATTCAGAGCCTGGTTGTGATTTCAGGCCCCTCTGCCTTGGTTCAGCTGAAGCTCCTCCAGGCCAGGTAGGATTGCAGTGCCAAGGGGAGAGGGGAAAATCACCTTCCTGGGGACATCCCCCTTCCCACATCCTTTCCATTTTTTCCCAGGTGTGCTCCTTGAAAACCAAGGAAGGACTGCACAGGTGAAGACTTTCCACAGCAAACACCTTCCCAGAGGAAAAACACCACTGGGCCCAAGTCTGAATCCCGAGGACACAACAAACGCTCCATGAGAATTCCAAGTGAGCAGAAAGGGGGCCTTGGGATGTCCCTGGTGCTGGTGGCTTTGCTGGAAAGGACTGGACCTGAAAATCAGGACACCGGGGGTTCATCCCAGCTTTTGCACTGTGTGATTTCGTTTTCCAACCAGGCTTTGCTTTCCCTGACACTCATTATCCATGGGACAATTTCAATGCAAATGAGCTCCTGGTGGGGCGGAGCAGCCCCAGAGATGCCTCGAGACCAGCAGGAGTTACTGAGCAAAGAGCAGCGCTGTCATTAAGCTTTGTCACCAGTCAGCACTGCAGAGCGTTCAGGTGGTATCCGAGCTTCCAGAGCACAGTTTACCAGGTCGCTGTCACCCACAGAGGGCTGCAGCAGCAGGGGACGTGAGGACAGCCCCAAAACTCAATGTCAGAGTTCTGGCTCTGAAGCCAGCACTAAAGGAAGTCAAGCCTCGTTGCTGCAGGGGAGGAGAAAGTGGAAACGCCACCAGCCCCAGGCCAGCGGTGTCAGCCCTCAGCTTCAAAGAGAGGGCAGCAGATGGGGGTCAGATAAGAGGGATCCTTGAAATTCCCACCTGAAACACCTGCACAGGGGCATCCCAAAGCAGCAGCAAACCCTTCCCTGCAGCCTTGAACTGAGGATCATGAGGGCAAAGTTTGCTGCTTCTGCTCTGTGATATTTCAGTTTTTCCTTATCAATGCCTCATTGCAAAATCCTGGAACTGAGCCAGCAAGAAACACTTTTTCTCTTGAAAAACTGAACCATACTTTTTCCACTGATGTCATCCCAGCCAAGATCTTTGGGTCATCTAATCCCAGCTCATGACTTTAGGTCATGGGTTGGACTTGAAGATCTCAGAGGTCTTATCCAGCTCAATTGATTGTGTGTTTCTGATCCCAGTTCCAGCAGAATTGGCATCTCCTGTTATTATTCCTGCCTCTATTACTGGGCCAGTTTTAAGGTCCTTGGCTGAGGTGTGGAGCCAAGTGAAGAGGAAATCCCAAACCATGGCTCAGCAGTGTTTGTAACCTGAATTTGGAGCAACCTCTGCCAGGCCCCGAGGTGCAGCACAGAGCTGAACTGTTTAGAAAAAGCGAGGAAATGCAAATCAACAACAGCAAATTCACAACAGCCCCGCACAGGCTCCAACAAGGAGCTGAGTGACAGCAAGGACTGCCAGCGGCTGGCACAGGGTGGCCTCAATGACACACAGCCTCCCTGGGCGAGGCAGAGCCCGGGGCAGCCCCAGGTGAGGATGAGGCAGCAGTTGCCTCCCTCCCACCCCCTCCCCACTTTGGGGTCCCTCTCCTGAGTGGTAGATTGGGGCAGGTTTGGGTTGTGTTGTTTGTCTGTCGATGCTAGCGAGGAGGAGGAGGATGAGGAGGATGAGGAGGATGAGGAGGAGGAAGGAGGCAGCCAAACCTGCCCTTGCTGCCAAACGCCTCCTCATGTTGTCTCTGGCAGGGCGGGTGAGGCGAGGTGTGCGTGACCCCTCCACGTGGGTGTCCGTCTGTCAGCACCGCCTGCCCCAGGCCTGCAGCACCTTGCCCAATTCCATTAAACCTGACATATCAAAGCACTTTCAGTTCTGCCAAGATCCTTGGGTGGCATGGAGCCACAGAGAGGACAGGGAGACTTCCAAATGCCATCGGAGGAGCCAAGCAGGAATGCCCCAGTGAGAAAAGGTTCCCGAACTGCCTCAGGAGCAGAGGCTTTGCACTATGTGTTTTCCGGAAGTTTTCCCTGCCATTCCCAGCCCCATTTGATTATATCTCCTAGTCAGCTGTAGGATTTTGCTTGTTATTATCCACACTTGGGAGGCTGGAAGAGCATATTTTTGGCTTTTCAGCTGAAGGGAGGAGTATGCTGGAGGACAGTACAATGCAGCTGCCACCAAGGGAGATCCAGGATGGGGACATCGAGAAAGGGTTTGAAGGATGGGAACAGGGAGCATTTTATCCAGCTGGAGCCACAGACAGGGCTGAAGGGAAGTGGCAAGTAATTATGGCAGCTGGAATCCGGCCAGGGTGTCTTGAAATACCAGCTTGCAAAACTTTCACCAAAACACGCCAACGGACCAGGTGTTTCGAGGATAACAGATCTGGGCTTTGACTCTGCAATCAGCCCCAGGATCAGCAGATCAAGGAGAAAACCATTATCAGGAATTAAGGCTGTAACAGATCCTCAGTCCCTCGAGGCCCTCCAAGTCTATTTTGCTCAGGATTTTGGGTACAAAGGAAGAGAAAAGCTCATTTATTTCCAGTCCTGGACAAGAAGTCCCCTCTCCTTGCTCTGGACAGGAGTCCTCCAGGTGTTTGACCCCGACCGCCCCCGCTCCCAGGCCTGACAGTCTTCCCAGAAGGCAGCAGTGAATCCAACTTTTTGGATTTAGGGAGGATTTTACCAATGTCCTGCCTGCAGAGCTTTGCTTCCCAAGTGCTGCAGCATGGCTGCCCCTGAAGAGGGGCCTGGCAGCCAGGGATCAAACCAGACTGGGCATCATTTGGGAAAGGAAAAGGGGATCAAACAAGCAAGGAGAGCAGATCTGGCACCCAAACTCATCTAAAAAAAATATCCCGGCACAAGGCTGCAAGGGCTATGAGAGAACCAAGAATTCTTTGTTAAGTGTCACCTGAGACCTTTTCCACCCAAAAACCTCTGTCCCCACCAGCTCCAAGTGCACAGCCCCGAGAGCCTCCCCTGCCCCTCCCTGCCAGCCAAGCATCTGCCAATGGATGGGATGGACGGCAGCGCCCCAGAAACATGAAAGGAAATGTGTAAACAGCCTGTGTCCATGAGAGCCTGTGGCTTGGTGCTGGCGTTCCCAGGAACAAAATCGTTGCTCATTGAGCAAGAGCTGAAGAGGCAGAAAGAAAAGGAAAGGGCACCGGGTGACAGGGGAGGAGACACCATTCCCAACTGCACACCCCAATTCCAGCACTTGCTCCAGTGCTCTGGAAGGAGCAGCAGAAAGGAAAGGGAGCAGAGGTTCGCAGTCAGGCTCTGCGCCAGGAGCCCTCTCTATGCCATTACTCTATCCACACACCTCAAGGAAGCTCCAGCTCATCTACAACTCCCCAGATGGACAAAGCTCCCCCCAAACTCTCCCCTGCTCCCTGGACAACAACAAACCACTTGTTTCCTGGAGCTGAGCTCTCTTGACAGCCTGGGAGAAACTCCAGGTGTTTGATTTTCCTTTCCATTTCAAGGTTCCATGGAAATCAAATGCACCCGGAGCCCAGCCCCAGCAGAGCTCCTCCAGCCCAACAAGGGTTTTCCAACAGGAGGAGTGTGCAAGCACAGGGAAGGAAGGGAGGGAGCGAATGTTAACTACACCTGTGCTAGCAAACCACCCAGGACCTTGTGAGAGGCAGTAAAAGCAAAAAGCAGAGGAGGGAGCTCAGCCTCATTATGCAACCTCGTTATTTAACGACCACAGAGACACCCTATAGGGGCTCTTTGTTTGCAGAGGGAAAGGAGAGAAATACCACCAATATCTGAGTCACAGGTTCACCAAAAGGCTCTGAAAACATTTTCAGGTGGAAACTTTTTCAGGTTCACATGGTAATTGGGGAGGACTGGCTAATCCCCTGGCTCCACCCACCACCCTGTAACACAGCTCCTGCTGCTCTTGCATATATAGATAGGTATGGCCCTACACCTGGCTGCACACATCAGATCCTGGACGCAGAGCAATCCTAAACTTCCTTCATCCCTGCCTGCTCTCCACCTGCTCCCACCATGAAGAAGGAAATACTAACCCTGGCCTTTGCTCGAGCCGTCTTTGTGGAGTTCCTCTGCACTCTCATCTTCGTCTTCATTGGGCTGGGCTCAGCGCTGAAGTGGCCGTCGGCGCTGCCCAGCATCCTGCAGATCGCGCTGGCCTTTGGGCTGGCCATCGGCACCTTGGTGCAGGCCTTCGGCCACATCAGCGGCGCCCACATCAACCCCGCTGTGACCATCGCCTTCTTCGTGGGCAACCAGATCTCCCTGCTCCGCACGCTGCTCTACGTCGTGGCCCAGCTGGTCGGGGCCATCGCTGGCGCCGGGATCCTCTACGGCGTCACCCCCGCCAACACCCGCGGCAACCTGGCCATCAATGCGGTGAGTCCCTGCCCAGGGCGCTCCCCTCTTCCCTTGCCTTTCCTTTGGCACGGACATGGGGAGGAGGATCCCTCAGGATGGATCCTCAGTGCTCTGTCCCTCACGCACAGCAGGCAGGGAATGGGACGGGAGTGAAGCCGAGCTCTGACATGACGGCTTTATTGTGCGAGTGATGAGTGGGATGTTTTCCCTCCTTTAATGAGAGCTTCCTCTGTCCCGAGGGCCCCGTGAGTCACCCACACCATTGAGATGTTCCTGAGCGCAGCCTCTCCACCTGGAGATTAGCGCGGGACAGGAGCCGTGCCAGCAGCAGGGGGAAGGGAGGGAGCAGAGCCCAGTCCGACCAGTACGGGCAGGGGGAGCAGGAGCCCACTGGAACCAGTGCACTGGGGGAGCTGGGAATGGAGACGGATGGGGAGAGTGGTGGGGAAGAGCTGGAGAAGGAGCGAGGGGCAGGACAGTGTCAAGAGCCTGCAAGCAGCCAGGGCTGTTCCCAGGGGAGGAGGGGGACAGCGGGACCTTCTGAGATAAGCAGGAATGAAGCATGGCCTGAAACCCTCAGGGCAGTGCTGGAGAACATCTGGAATGAGAGCGGTGGAGCTGCCGCTCCAACCACAGACAGCCTGGACCCCTGGGGCAGCACAGACATTGCAGAGGGTTTGGTCACTGGGATGAGGAGCTCCAATGCCTCTCATTCCACAGGTTCCACATCCCAAACAAGACAGATTTAGATAAAAAATTAGCTGTGATGGGTTTAACCTTTCTGTGTCTAGTGGGGTCAAGTTCCCCTGAGTGTCCCCAGGGTTTTGTGCAGTCACTGGGACACAACAGCCCATCCCAACGCTCTCCCTCCAACTCCTCCCAGCTGCTCCTCATCCCCCTGTGCAGGTGCTCCACAAAGTGCAGGGCAGAAGTCAGGGCACAACAGCCTGCAAGGAAAAAAGGAATTTGGTTGGAAATCACTCAGAGTTGTGGAGAGAGATGTGGAGAGCCCAGGAAAGGGGCAGGCTCTGGGGAGAGACAGATTTTGGAGAATTGCAAAGAAAGAACAATCATTTATTTCCTTTCAGAGGAGGAGCAGGGAGCTCAAGCCAGGGCAGGGCAGGGGCCCTGGGGGGCTTCTTCTCCAACTTCACCCTCCCAAACCTACCAGCAAAGCACCCAGGAGCCCTCCTGGCGATGCCAAACCCCTGGGAGGGTTAATTATTGTCACTCTCGTGGTTCCAGCTCAACAACAACATAACCCCAGGCCAGGCCCTGGTGGTGGAGATCATCCTCACCTTCCAGCTGGCCGCCTGCATCTTCGCATCCACGGACAACCGGCGCAGCGGCGTCGGCTCCCCGGCACTGTCCATTGGCCTCTCCGTCACCGTGGGCCACCTGGTGGGGGTGAGTCCAGGGGGAGGGCCCTGTGAGCACAGAGCTTCCCAAAATGCCCTCATGCACTGGTCCTGAGGGAGCTGCCCTGGAGGAGCAAACACAGGAGATCTTGGGGTCTTCCGTTGTGAGGGATCATCTCCAGCTCTCTGGAACAGAGACACCGTCAGGGACCACTTCAGTCCCTGCTCCCAAAGGGTGGCTCTGATCTGCTCCTTAACCCAGGGTTCTCTCCACACCTCCAGATTTATTTCACCGGCTGCTCCATGAACCCTGCACGTTCCTTCGGGCCCGCCGTCGTCACCAGGAGGTTCAGCCCTGTGCACTGGGTGGGTGTTGGTGGCACTGGGGACAGGGACAGGTGGGGGCATGTGGGAACAGGGCAGGGACTGTCGTGGGAATGGCAGGGCTGGGGGTTTCAGAGCCCACTGCAGGCAGGAAGGATTAAAAGGGGCTGGAGAACGAGGGAGATTTTGCCCCTTGATGCATCAGGAATAGTTAATCCCGTGGCACAGAGCCAGACAGGGGTTACAGAAATGAACCCCTGCCAGGGTAGGTTGGGTGGGAACAACCTAAAAACTCATCCAGTCCCACCGCATGCCATGGGCAGGGACACTTTCCACCAGCCCAGGTTGCTCCAAGCCCCATCCAACCCAGCCTTGGACACTTCCAGGCAAGGAAATCAGTCGTGGTGCCCTCTGAGCACCATTGGTGCATCACCTGAGGGGAAGCAAGCCCACGGAGGAGCCCAGCTTGGTCTTTCCTCTCACCCAGCACTTCCTGCAAGCTCATCCCCAGACTTACAGAGCAGGTTTGGCCCTCAGTGAGCACAGACTGAGGGGGTTTCAGCCCAGGAAGTCTCTGGAACAGGTATTTTCCTCTCTCTGCGTGGCAGGAGACATGCAACAGGGATGGGTGGTGGTGCCATCAGTGGAGCTGGAGCGGCAGCCTCGGGAGCTGCTCTCACCATGTCTCTGTTGCTTTCCAGGTGTTCTGGGTCGGGCCCATCCTCGGGGCTTGCTTGGCCTCCCTGCTCTACTTCTACATCCTGGTGCCCTACTGCATGAACATGTCTGACAGGGTGGCCATCATCAAGGGCACCTACGAGTCCGAGGAGGAGTGGGAGGAGCAGCGGGAGGAGAGGAAGAAGTCCATGGAGCTGACCCCGCCATAAGAGCAGCTGGCAAAGCCAAGCCGAGTGAGGGGAGGAAGGCCCACACATGGGCTCGTGTGTGCCCCAAAGCCAGGCAACCACCACACCCAGCTGCAGCTGCTGACTCTTCATCCACAGCCTTCCCATCCAGGCCCCCGTGGGATGCCGGAAGGCCGGGGGCTCTGTGTGTGTGTAAAGAACCCCTGCATGAGCTCTAGAACCTCTCCAGCTTCCCCACAGCCACAAAGCCCCTCCGCCAGGCCCTGGCACCCTCGACTCCATCCCTGCCCTTCGGTGCAGCTCTGCACCGTGGCAGGGCCCCGCACCCACACTGGGGCACCTGCAGGACCTCACCTGGCCCAGGTATGGGAACAGCTGGGGGCCCCTGGGGGCAGGGGAACAACTGCTTAGGGCAGGAGGGTACACTACCCCCAGCCCAGGGGCTGCTCGTAGATGCTCTTTCACCTTTCCTGGTGCTGGGAGTCCTTTTTATTCCCAAAGAATGAGACTTTTTGGATTCTGTGTTGAGGTCTTTGTATTATAGTTTATTATTTATTGCAAATAAAGGAAAATTTGAAAAAAAAAATCCTGGGTGCAAATCAGCTCAAGTCTCAAAGTTTAGGAGGAAGAACGGATCGAGTTGGACGCAAAGTCATCCCAAAGGGTCCGGTAATAGCAAAGGCTCAGACCCTGAATCCTGTGGGAACTGGTGGGTTGTGAGGGGAAAACATCAGTCCTGAGAAGGATAAGTGGGCACTTGTGCTGGAGTGGGGAGGAGCAGTAGGTGCAGCTGGGAGTCCATCCCGAGGCTGGAAGGAGCAGGAGCAATCCTTCCAATGCTTCCACCCCTTCCCATTCGGCCGGTTTCACTCCGGCCGTACCAGTTCTCGCAGACATCTCCATGGGTGCCCTCAAAAAGTGACCCACAACTCCCCAGCCCCTCACCTGTGCCAAACCCACACCTTCACCTGACCTTCTGCTCTGGCCCTGCTCTTCCAGTTCTACCACAACCCTCTGCCAGAGCAGCTCCAGGCCAAGGCACTGGCACAGGGACACCCACCCTGGCCCTACTCCCCAGATCCAGCCCCTGCTCCTGCTGCCAAGGGTGGATCCCCAGGGAGGTGGGAGACTCTTCCCTGGGAGCTCCCCCGTCCCAGCCCGGAGGGTCCTGCAGCCTTGGCCAGGGGGGATGGGCAGCCTCACCTGGATTTTGGCACTCCTGGACCTGCAGTCCTGGCTGGGCCTGGGGACCGGCACCTTCACTCCCCCAGCTGCCCTCAGAAGGGGCTGGGGACACGCAGGAGGAGGAAGAGAGGTAGAAGAACCTTTTGGGTCAGCAGCAGGGCCAGGAAATTAAACCCCGCAACCCCCCTCAAGTGTCCTCAGGGATGGGCTGAGGACCCCCCACACCTCAGTTTCCCCTTTTGAGGGATATTGGGCCACCTTCCCATGGAGGATGGGAAAAACACCGGCCCTGGGGAGATGAAAGCAGATCCCAGAGACTCCCTCTCAGGGGCTGGGGCAGGGCAGCCCCCAAAATCCTGCACCCCCCAGTGTGCTTCTCCTGCACCCCAAGACCCTGAGGATGCACCCAAAGGGTGCATTCAGCCCCTCCAGATTGGGAGTCTTGGCCATCCCCCTGATTCTGGACCCCTGAACCCCATCCATCCCCACAGCAGAGCAGGGATGGGGGAGCCCCAGTGGGAAATGGGGACCACCACAGCCTCCCCCAGATGTGCCCAGCCCCCCCAGTCCCTCCAGGTGATCAACGGCAGGGGAAGGACCTGGGCTGGGTGTGAGCCCGCCTGGGATGAATCAGAGGCTCCTGCAGCTCCAGCTCTGTGTCAGCACAAAAACCATCCAGGGCCCAGCCCTGAGCCCAGCTCGGGCACTGCCAGGGGGATTTGGGGCAAGTGGGACCCCAAAGCAGGGCAGATGCAGCTGAGCCCAGCAGGACCCCTCAGGAACAGAGCCCAGAGCTCCTTCCCCACCCATCTTCCCTGGGCCTGAGGTTTTGATCCAGGCAGGGAGGTGAATTTAATCCAGACTGAATTTTGACATCCAGCAAACCCCGTGACCTCACCTGGCTAGGGCAGGGCCCAGGGCAGGGCCAGGAAAGGACAGAGGGCCTCCCACCTATCCTCACCTGTCCAGGAATGGCAACAGCAGCACTTGAAAACCAATGCAGAATTTATTATTACTGCTTCTTGAACATTCCAGCTTCTTCAGACTAATTTTTATTTAGATTGGAAGGCTGGGAGGCAGCAGTGCCCCACTCACTCCCTAAGCAGAAATTGGCTTTTCACGGAAAGATCCATGTTTATTTCAGCAGAAACAGCAAGATCAGGTACAAACCTGTGCATTCATACTGACTTACCTGTGGTGCTGTGCTGGTTTTCCTGCTTCTCCCTAAAACAGGAGTTCCCATCCCATCCCATCCCATCCCATCCCGTCCCATCCCATCCCATCCCATCCCATCCCATCCCATCCCATCCCATC
>QUSF01000309.1:46399-59887 GCA_003676055.1 Chloebia gouldiae
GAGGGAACACCAAGGAGGGCCAGGGATCAGAAGGAGCAGCCAAGGAGGGCCAGGGCTGGAGGCCACGGAGGGCTCGGACCCCAGGTGTTTTAGGCAGCGTGGGCTCAGCCAGAGTGTCCCATGGCCTGCTCCACCCACCAAGGCCGAGGAGAGGGTTCAGCCAGAAGAGGTGAAATGCACCAGTTGACCCAGGTGAGAGGATTGAGCCTCCAGCCTGACCTCCAGGTGACCCCAAAGACCAGCTCCCAGCCATGAGGACGAGCAGGGGCACCACCAGAGGTGTCTCCACGGCTGGGGACCCACAGGTGTCCAGATCCCAGGGGTGACTCCCCCATGCTCAACCCCAAAGAGTTTCACTTGCAAATCCCATTTTCTCACCCATCTCCCAACAGGCTCAAACTGGTTTCTGCTCCAACCCCCACTGATGAAACCACTTCCACTCTCCAGGATCACGTCCAAGTTTCCCATGGGCAAAGCCTGTCCTTGGCCCCCAGTGACTCCCTGTCCGTGTCCAGTGCCCAGGGATCACGGACACTGAGAGCTCAGGGAAGGCACCTGGGGACAGAAGAGTGCTGGGAGCTGGGACCTCACCCAGTTTGTCACCAGCAATGTGAGAAGAGTCATAAATCCATCAGAAATGGGGATGCACCACAGGGATCAGCCTGAGCTGGGTTTTGGGAAGGGCTCGATTTTTGACTTCTCACAGCTCAGCCCATCAAGTCCCACTCTTGGCACCAGCTCAGCTTCCCACCCCACTGCTCCTCCCTAGCACCAAGCCTGTGGGACATCAACTCCGAGATGTTTCCTGCCAAAAAACCAGGCACAAAGGGGAGATGAAATAATCCCCAGCCCTTCAGAGCTGTGAAAATACCTGGTGAGAACACAGAGTTTCACTCTGCAGTGGCCCCTCCCTTGGCCCTTCAACACCTGCAAAGCAAAACAGAAAAAAAACAGCCCAAAAAATGCTGGGACCAAGCCCAGGCACTCAGCGTCACCAGGGAGGTTCCAGGTGGAACCAGTGACCTAAAGAGGTTTTTCTTCACCAGATTTGCCTTGGCCACTGTGGCACCTCCAGCTGTGGTGGGGAGGAGGAGGCCACAAACTTCTTCATGAGGAAAACAGGAGTGAAAGCACTGATTCCCAGGGCCCCAGGGTCGGAACCACAGCTGGGGGACAGATGGGGACGTTCTCCAGTCCCTGCCCTGGGTTAGAGCCTGGGCTGGGCTCTGTGGGCAGCAAAGCCTCTCAGAGGAGCAAGGTGAGCCTTCATTCTTCCCTATTAGCCATAAACCCCTCAAAATGAAGCATCCCCTGGTTTGACCCCACTTCAGCAATCTGGGTTAAATTTAAGGGCAGGTTTAAGCATAAACTTCCCTGCCCATGACAGGGACATGGAACTGGATTTAAGGTCCCTTCTAACCCAAATCATCTGGGATTCCATGATAAACTCATCATGTTCCCAGGCTGATTTTAGACAGTCACAGCACGACCATGTCCCACCATCTCCATGGGAGCAGCCTTGGCTTCTCCTGCCTCTCCCCACTCCTGGAGATCAGCTCATCCTCATGAAAGCTTCTGGGAAAAAAAGGAAAAGGGCTGGATGGGGAAGGGATGAGCATCTCCAGAGTCGATGGATGTGGAGTCTGGACATGCTCCAGGAGTTCTCCCTCATCAGCTTTTTTGGTCCCTGTTCCATCAGAAAAGGATGCTCTGGTAGCCTCAAAGCTGCTTCTTCAGGGATGCTCCCAGAGCCAGAATTTGACCCCAAACCATCCCATATCGGCTGTGATGTCACTCTGATGTCACTGTGATGTCACCGACAGCATCCCCAGCTTGGGGCCTCCCACCCCCAAAAAGAGGGACTCACCATAGTCCCAGGGGAGTTCTGGGAGCCTCGGAGAAGGGAGGAGGGGACGAGATGATGAAGGGCTGGGGAGGAAGGATGGGCAGAGGAAGGATGGGCAGGGAAGGACAGACAGACAAACGCTGCCACCTGCTGTCCATAAAAACCTCTCAAAGTCCCGAACTGGCTCTGCAGGATCCCGAAGGTCAGGATCCTGCCTGTTGGGCTCTTCCAGCCTGGGAGAGATACCGGCAACTCCATGCCACTGGGAAAGGGAGCATGACTGGGTTTGCTCGGAATGGGGAAAAGCCACATCCCAAAGGGCTGCGGAGAATCACCCGGGGGCTGTGGGGAAAGGGCCCCACGGGACATTCCCTGAGGCCACTCCAGCACTGGGAGCCACGGTGAGAAAACCGGGGAGCCACACGAGGAGCATCAGCTGAGCTGAATCTCCCTTCCCTGAGCTGCCACCTCCGCACTGTAGTCTCCCGGGCCGGGGGGACATTGCAAACGGTGACATCTTGAGCTAATTTAGTGGCATTAATAACAAACATCCCGCCCGAGTGATGGGCAGGAGAGTTGGCTCTCTCCTCCCGAGATTCAGCTAATTAATGTCTCCCTCCCTCGGGTGATGTCAGGCTCCCTCAAAGGCCGTGAGTGGCCCTCATTAAAGGCTCCTCAGGATGCGTGTCCCCCGAACAACGACCTTATTTTGACAGTGGCAGTAATTACAGAACTCTCCGTGGTGGAATGACAATAATTACCCAGGCATGAGCAGAAAGGTCCCGGGGGGAGAGCACAGAAAGCGGCAGAGAAATCTGCACCTGGAGCCCTCGTCTCTCCTGGTGGGAGAGACAAAGTCCAGCTCCCCAGGACTAGCTCTTTCCTGGCAGAAAAGGAACATTCAGACCCCCGAACACCAAACCCTGGACATTCCTCCTTGGCTGGAAATGCCCTGGAGATCTCAAACCTGCCCTGGAAACACCTCCTGCCATCCACACTGGGAATGCAGAGCCCCCAGGAGCCCACCTGACCCCCAGGTGGGGAGAAGCTCTTCAGGGAGCTGAGGAAGGGATCCCCCACCCTCCTTCAGGCCCAGATCCAGCTCTTTAGGGTTGCCCTCAATTTTCCTCTTTTCCTTTTTCCTTTGCTGGATTCAAGGATTTGAAACAAACGAGCCCAGTTCCTATGGAGTGCCCTGGAAAACTCTGAGTTCCAGGTGTTCCCAGGGCTCCTGGGCTGAGCCTGGATGTCTCACAGGGATCAAGAACTGCAGCCCCTCATGGGGACCCATTTCACCCCCAAATCCCATAAATCACAGAGAACATCCCCAGATTCAGGTCTGGACTCAGGGAACCACACCAGGCTGGGATCACAAGTGGATCTGCCTGGCTGAGGAGCTGCAGCAGGAATTTCACACGGCAGGAAATGATTGGAGACACAAATCGTTGGGTTATGCCTTTGCTCTTTTTTCCTTGTTTCTTATTTCCAGTGAAGGTGCTGGAAAAGGGAGCCCGTGGGCAGGAATCCGTGCAGGACACACTGTGCCAGCAAGAGGCCACCTCATCTGAGAGAAGGAAACCCACAGGTCACTGCTTTGGCCCAAAAAGTAGGGGGGGGGGGTGTTAAAGCAAATACAAGAAAAACAGCAACAACAATTTTTAAAAAAAACTTATTTGAAGGCGTCAATTAGAAAATCCACCAGTAACAATATTGTCTGCAGCAATCCCACTCCAAAAAAGCTGTAATGATTCACAGTGACCCATCTGAGGAAAAGCAATATACCTGTGACCCACCTGTCAGCTCTGGGCATCCTCCAGACGAGCTTAAAAGCACCAGAGAAGAGAAGGGTTCAGCCAGAAGCAGCTCAAAGGAGGGAAATCAGATCTGGTGTGGAGGGAGCAGCTCAATCCCCAAGGTAGGTGCCTCTTCCTCCCTTCGTTCTCTCAATCGCCAAAGGAATCTAACTAGGTGAAGAAAGCATTTGGTGATGGCCAACAGAAGTCTGATTTTTGGCAAATAAAGGGTGGGGGGTGGTGTTTTATTCCTGCAGAATTTCTGAGGTGTCCAGCAAAAATGAGGAATGTAAAATACTAATGAATCTGTTCATCTGGAAGGTGCTTTTCCGAGCAGTGGGAAAGTTCTCCAGAACTGTGGTGATAATTCCAGGATAGAAATGTCACCCCCAGATAGAAAAGAGAGGTTTGGGATAAAGTTCATTGCAATTTTATCTTTGGGTGTCATTCTGCGTGCCCGCACCGGGAATGTGCCCACAGGGAAAGGTGAGGATGGGGTTTGCCACACGCACCCATCCCAATCCTGCCCACACCCCTGTTCCATGTGGAGCAGTCCCGGCTGTGCTGCCAGGGCATCCTGCAGGGCTTGGGGGCTCAGTGGGGATTGCAGCCAGGAAATTCCCTGCCTCCCCAGGAGCTCTGATGGTGCGGTGGCTGTACCTGTCGGGGCTGGTGTTCGCCGTGCTCATCCCGGCCGGATGGCAGGTGGCTCCCAAGGACTTGGAGGACCTGTCCAGGTACGGGGCTGGGTGGAGCAGGGCTGTGGGAGCAGCTTATCCCTCTCCATTCCTGTGGCTGTCCCAGCTCTCTCTATTCCAGTGTTCCCATTTATTTTGTGTGGATCCAAACAAACTGCCTCCTAACTCCCCACAGCCCATGAAGGGACATTTCCTGTAGGGAATCCCGGGATTTCCTGCCTGGGTCAGAGCAGAGACACCCTGCCCCAGGTCAGCTTGGCTGGGGCTGAGCCCCATCTGGGCTGGTGCTCTCATGGCACAAAATCCTTTGGGAACGCTCTGTAGGGAATCCCAAAATCACCCTGGAACTGTAGGAGGATGATCCAAACCTCGGAGCAGCCCCAAGTTCCTGCTCTGATGTGGGAAGCAGGGATCAGGGTGGAGGTTGGGATCCACTGAGCCAGAAAGAGGGGAATGATTTGGGACAGGACACTGAATGTATTGGATGCCAGGAAAACCCAGGCCAGGCTTGGCAAATCTCCAGAAACTGAAACAAGAATTGTGTGTTTGATTTGTAGGAATCATATTGAATATTCCAGATTTATTCCTCTGCACTATTCCATCTTTTCTGGGGAATGATCTGTACAGGGACAGAGTTTGGAGGGCACAGCCCTGCCCTGGGCATTACCTGGGGAGGATTCTTCTGGGGTGTCTATTAAACCCCATTTTCCTCCCTTCTTCTCCCACTCCAAGCAGATGGAAATTGTTCAGACCCCAGAACTCCCAGAGCTTCCTGTCCCACATCAAGCGGCACTCAGAGGGGACCTTCACAAGCGACTTCACGCGGTACCTGGACAGGATGAAGGCCAAGGATTTCGTGCATTGGCTCATCAACACAAAGAGGTGCCGGTAGCAGGGAGAGGGGTGGGATTGTGCTGGGAAACAACCAGCCACCACCCCAGTCCTGATCCTGATCAAGAACTGGAGAGGGACCTGGAACAGTGACAGGACACAGGGACTAGCTCCCACTGCAGAGGGCAGGGATGGATGGGATATTGGGAAGGAATTCCTCCCTGTGAGGGTGGTGAAGCCCTGGAATGGATTTCCTGGAGCAGCTGTGGCTGCTCCACCCCTTGAAGTGTCCAGGGCCAGGTTGGAGCACCCTGTGATAGTGGAAGGTGTCCTCCCTTGGCAAGGAGTGGAATGAGATGAGCTTTGAGGTCCCTCCCAACCCAAACCATTAAATCCGTGGATCTGGTGCCAAGGCAGGGTTGGACTCCCTTTTCCTGATGCTCAACAGCTCCTGGGGATCCTCTGGTCTCCTGTAATAAGGTCAGGAAAATGGAGGCATTTATGGTGGGATTGGAACTCTGGGATGGGGAGGTGCTGTTTTGTCCTTCCCGTGATTTGTCCGCACATTTTCCTCCTCATTCCAGCCTTATCCTCCTGGGATCACTGGCATTTCTGTTCCAGCCATTCCCAAGGGGTTGCTCCTCTCTGAGCAAGGGAACCCTCCCTGCCTTTTCCCAACTCCTGCTAAAATCAGGAGTTTTCATCCCCTGAAGCTCTTTGGGGTTTGTTTTTAAGGTACAATTAACAGCCAATCCAGGCAGCAGCTTTCCAGCCGTGTCCACGCGGGAAGGTTGGGTCTCTCCTCGCCCGCTGGGATCGGAGCTCCACAGGAAGGATTCACCCATCACCTGCAGCTCCTGGATCCAACCCGTGGTCCCTGGGAGCTCCACGGCAAGGATCCACAGCTCCTGGACCCAGCCTGTGGCCCCTGGGATCTCCTCCTGAAATCTGTCCCCAAGGATCCGCCGTCCCTCCAACCTGGATTTCCCTCTGGCTTCCTTCTCCCCGCAGTTTTCCCTAAATGCCAATAAAACCTTTGCTCAATCCTGCAGCTGGTTCCTGATGTGTCCAAACTTTCCAAGCATCCCACGGGGATCCCACACAGACCCCGGGGATTTTGAGCCTCTGACTCCCCACTTGGTGCCTCGTTTTTCCCTCAATTCCTCAAGTTTTGGATAAAAGATAACCAGGATGTGCCCACCTGACCCCACAGACCAGGGCCAAAAGAAATTGGAGAGAAATTCAGGTAAAGCCCTGCAGTAATACCCTTTTTGGTGTTAAATTATTCCAATTTAACCTGGATCCAAAGAACCTCTTTGGAGTTAATTTAATTAATTCTAATTAATTACAGGGCAAGTGGGCCCAAGAAAAGCTCAGAAAGTTGTCTCAGCAGAGACAACTCTGGATGGGGAATTTCACCTCTCCAGGGCATTCCTGGAGTCCCAGCACAGCCAGGGTTGGCACAGGGGACACATGTGACACAGCTACTCCCACTGAGAAATAAATTAAATTAAAGTTTTAAATATAGAATTAAAAAACAAAATCATTTTAAAAATATAATCCTTTTAAGATAAAATAATTTGGAAAAACAAAGAATAATATTAGAAAATACTGTTAAAATAGAGTAGTTTAAAAATTAAATCATTTTAAAATAATGCAAAAAAGTAGAATGATTTTAAAATAAAATAGTTTTAAAATTGAAGATATATTAATTTTAGAATAATAAAATTCTAAAAATAAAATAATTTTTTAAAATTAAAAATTCTCCCCCTTGGTTTTATTTCCAGCCCAGAGCATTCCCAAACTCCCTTGGGATAAAATAAATAAAATTATTTCCACCTCACAGAAAGAGAAACAACTCCAGAATTTTCACAGAGAGCATAAAAAACAACACAAAGAAAGTGTCAGCACCTCGTTTATTCCCTGTTTGATTAATTCTCTGTTTACAGCCTTTGTCATCCCCATTCCTATGGATTTCCTTTTGGGAATAGTCTGGAAGGCCCTGGGGGAAGTGGGAGGGGATTGATGTCAGATTTCACTTTCTGGGTCATTCCATAGATATTTTGGGTTTATCCCTAAAGCAGCTCCAGGAACCATTTCTGGAAGGTTTTCTCTCCATGTTGTTTTCCCCTGCACAAGGAAACTCCCAAAATACAGAGCCAGCCTTCCTTCCTTCCTTCCTTCCTTCCTTTCCTTCCTTCCTTCCCTCCTTCCTTCCCTCCTTCCTTCCTGTTAAGCCCAGCCTTCTCTCTCTACTCTCAGAGAGAAAAAGAAAACAGGAAAACCAAACTTGTCCAAGTGTAGGATCCCACCCATCCCAACTTTCCCTTTCTCCAATTTACTTCGTTTTTCAGCCTCCTCTCCTTCCTCAAGACCAAGGCAGCTTTTCTTGCTCTGCCACTGCCCATTGAAGGCTGGCAGGAGTGAAGCTCCACCTCCCAAATCCCCATCCATCAAATCTCATAGAGTTCTGCCCTCCATCCTAACAGAGCAATTCCACATCTTCTTTTCCCCAACCATTGTCCTTTTGGCGTGGTTCCATGCAGGAAAAGGCTCCTGGATGGGTGGGATGAGTTGATGGCAGGAGTGGTCATGCTCCTGTCCCAGCTGCATATTCCAAGAGGCTGGAGCATGTTCCAAGCCTCCCTTTTCCTCTGCAATGTCCTCCCTTCCCAGCTCCGCAGCCCCCAGCCTAAGCCACACAACCCAGGGGGACACCAGAGCCCCACAAGCCCCCAAAATGTGGGGAGAGCTTCAGGAGTTTCACCGCTTCCCAGCCCCTCCCTGTGAAACAGCAGGGGAAAGGAGGAAAAGGCACTCCCACTTCCCTGCCTGCCCAGAAGAGGCTTTGAAAGGACAGGGGTGAAGGAAAAACCAGAGTCCAGGGAGGTGACAGGAAGAGAAGTGGAGGAACAAGGGCTGGGATTCTGGGGGTGCAAAGCTCCACATCTCACCTGGCTGCTCCCACCACCAAAATCCAGGGATTTTATTTTTAAGCTTCCCTTATGGTCATTTTAAAAAGGGACATTTCTGGATTTTACTGCTTTCAGGCTGGTGGCAGAGCCCAAAAAGCACCCTCAAAAAAGATGGGAAAATGGAGCATAGGAGCAAATGTTTTCCCTTTGTGTTATCCCGAGTGCTCAGGTGTGGTTCATCCCAATTTCTGACATGCTCCCAGAGCCGTCCCACCATGGAGAGCATTCCTCTTATACCAGTAACAGACAGAAGTTATCCAAAGGAGGATCCCAAACCAGACCAAAACCCCAGCTGTAAGGAAGGAGAAGGTGCCAGATTGAGCAGGGAATGGTTTTGTACATTCAGAGTTTTTATTTGGAAAAAAAAAAAAAAAAAGGAAGGAGAGGAGGAATTTGAGATTAAAAAAATAGAACTGATGGGAAGCGGTAGCGGAGCCTCCACCACTGCACAACACACGCACACAAGGACACACGAGGCTGGACAACACGGATCCCCGGGACGCAGCAGCCCGGGGAACGGAAACTCTGCATGGCTTTATGGGACCCCTCGGGTGGGAAACGAGCCGCTCCTCCGTGTCTGCCTTGGCACATCCCTGAGTCACATTCCTGCTCCTCGACGGCAGCATCGAGGCGCCTAAACGTGGGGATGGGGGAAAAGAGGGAAAGGGGGGGGGGATCATCAGTTGAAGACCCAGAATCAAAGATCTGTGGAATTGTTCAGGTTGGAAAAGGTGTTTAAGATCATCAAATCTAACCGTATACTACCATGTTCACCACTGGCCATGTTCCCAGGTGCCACATCCTAGTTTATGGAACTTTTCCAGGATTGATGGCTCCACCTCTGCCCCAGGCAGCTGTGCCAAGGCTTGGACAACCTTTCCACGAAGGAATTTTCCCCAGTAGCCAACCTGAACATTCCCTGGTCAACCTGAGGCCATTCCCTCCCCTCCTGTCCCTGTTCTGGGAGCAGATCCCGAACCCCCACAGCTGTCCCCTCCTGTCAGGAGTTTTGCAGAGCCACAAGATCCCCGCTAAGCCTCCTTTACTCCAGGCTGAGCCCCTTTCCAGCTACCTCAGGGGTTCCAGACCCTCCTCCTGCTGCTCCAGTCCTTCTCCAGCTCCACTCCAACTCTGGAGATGCCCCCAGCCCCTCAAAACCTCTCTGGCTGTAGGGTCTCAGTCTGATCCCAGGATTCCAGGTGTAGCTCCCACACTTCCCTGCAGAGAGGACCCGGTGGCCGTGGTCCTGCTGCCTGTTCCCAGGAACGTGCCCCTTGCTCAGCAGCACTGGCCAGAGCGCAGGGAGGCCGTGGGCACGTGCTGTCCCCACAAGGCCACGCCACACCTGAGCCTTTACCTCCTTCCTCCTGCCTTCAGAGCGTTTCTGTGTTCATGGTCAGAGCCTTCCACACCGTGGTCTTGGACATCTCATCCGAAATGTTGATCTCGGAAGGATCAGCCCTGCAAGGAATATTCCACACAGATTTCCATGAGGATGTGTCTGATCCCACCAGGAGCACTGGCAGCAGCCAGAGGAACAGGAGGGCCTGGAAAACCAGAGCTCAGCTGCTGAGGATGGTTTAGCTGGATGAGGAATTTTGGGAATCAAGCCCTGGAGCTGCAGCCCCACAGCTGGTGTTTACCCCTGTGACCTCACAGGTGGGAGCAGGAGGGTCTCCAGATCCCAGAAAGCCACTGGTGAGGTAGTTTTGGGATAAAACAAGAATTATGCAGCCACTGTGTGCGGTCAGATTCTGCCATCACCTCCTAAATTGGGATTTTCCCACTAACATGACTGGGGATAAATCTGCAAGTGGAGAAACCTGAGCCAGACACTTCCCACTGATCCTGCCGGGGATCCTGACCTGGGGGGTCTTTACCTGTCACTGCTGGGCTTTGGGGTGTCCACCCTGCTGGTCTTGCCCAGCTTCAGCTGAACAGAATTTGCAGCAGCTGCTTCCATCATTTTCTGGGACTCCTGAAAAGAGATGAGTCAAGTTCTCTCCTTGATCCAATAGGGGATAAAAGAAATTCCAGTAAAAACCTGGCATGCTGCCCTCTCCTCTGAGCCACAGAACCTTTAGGAGCAGGAAAAGGCATTCCCCTGTGGGTGTGTTCGGGGTTAGCAACACTGCTGGGACCAAACCCTCACAGAAATATAATAATTATTTTTGTTATAAGAGTCACTTAAAAATTAAAATGATGTCTCTATTCAAGTGTGAAACTCTCTCAAAAATTAGGGAAAAAAAGTTCAGACGGTGGGATCTGGGCCATGAGATTTGTTTGATTCAATTGTTGTGTTCCCCAACAGCTGCTGCCCAGAGGAGCCTGGATTCCCCAGGCTGGACAAGCTTGAAGCACCCTGGGATAGCGGGAGATGTCCCACAGCAGCGGTGGCACTGGGTGGATTTTAATGTCCATCCCCACCCAACCTATTCCATGGTCCCACGATTCCATGATCTAAGGATGAGCTGTGACAGGAACAGGGAATCTCACAGCCCAGAGAAGATTCCCAGCCCCTGGCATTACCTCCTCTTCTTTGGCTTCATTTTTGGCATCGTCCAACTTCTTCTTCTTGCTTTCTGGCATGAGGTCATCCAGGAAGCTGAGCTCCCGCTTGGAGAAGCAGAAATCCATCACTTTCCGGACAAAAACAAGAGCCAAAACCTTCAGGAAGGGAGAGGAAGATGGGTGAGGCTGGAGATGGTGCTTCCCATCCCTCCAGGGCTGCGAGCACTGGGAGCACCAAGGGGCACCGGGGGCATCGGGAATACTGGGAACACTGGGGATACTGGGAACACAGGTGTCCTGGATTGAAAGATAAGTGTGTATTCTATTTGCCAGCTGTTAGAGGTGTGGCAGTTATCTTCGGTTATTTGGGCAGTTATCTTCGGTTATTTGGGCAGTTATCATCTGTTAATTGGGCAGTTTTTCTTTATCTTTTCCACAACCAATCCTCCCTCCAGGAGATCTCTTCTGTTCATGGACCATTAATTATTAATTCTCTTCTGTTCATGGGCCACTGAGTGTCCCTGCATGGCTGAGAAAATTCCATCATCCCACTGAGAGCTGCTCCGCCCAAGGGAGGAGCCAAGTATTCCCACCTGGATCCAATCTGACCTGGGAACAGCACAGCAGCCTCTGCCCCTGCATTCCCAGAGGAGCAGCTTTCTCCCCCTGCATTCCCAGAGGAGCCCAGGCCCATCTCCCCCAGCGCTGGAGCTCCAGAGGAAAACTCCCCCCTTGTGCAGGATCCCAGCAGAAGCACAGCTGGCACTGCAGGAGGGCTGAGCCCCTCTGGGATGGGGCTGTGCCGCCTCCCTGACCCACAGCGGCTCAGGGCATTTCTGACTCTGGCAGGGTTGGTTTGTATTGCTGCTTTTTAATTTTTATTTTTATTTTCTTCCTTAATAAAGAACTGTTATTCCTGCTCCCATATCTTTGCCTGAGAGCTCCTTAATTTCAAAATCATAAAAATTTGGAGGGAGGGAGTTTATATTTTCCTATTCAGGGGAGGCTCCTGCCTTCCTCAGCAGACACCTGGCTTTTCACACCCAGACAACCAGGAACACTGGGAACACCGGGGATATGGGGAACACCAGGAACACTGTCTCCATCATCTCTCACCATCATGGGGAAGATGATGGCAGCGCGGGAAGCTTTGATAGCCCAGAGCAGCACGAGGCAGAGCAGCTGGATGAGGGTGAAGAGGTGCACCTTGCGCAGGGGCACGTGGCGCAGGTAGATGAAATCGGGCTGGTGCTTGGCTGGCATCCAGAATAGCTTCAGGCGGTCAAAGAACTGCAGGGAAAAGGGAGCACTGCCACAGCTCCTGCAGCTGCTGAGATGTGGAGATTTTAGGAGCAAAGAGAAATCCGGGATCCCCTTCTGTTCCTCCTGGGAGCAGCACCTGTTTTCCCTTTGCTCCATGCAAAAACCACCTGGCTTTGCTCACCAAATTCCGAATTATTCCAGGGTTTTCTCTTGTCAGCATCTCCTGGCCCAGGGAATCCCCTAGCGAGGATTCCCACCAGTGGAATTTCCTTCCCTTCACACTGAATTCTGCCAATTTCCCAACATCAAACATGAACCTGTCCTAAAGCCTGAAATAGAGCACTGAACTGTCCCCTCCCAGTGCTGAATTGGGCCGCGCCCAGTGCTGAACTGGGCCCTCCCAGCCCTAAAATCTTCCTGAGCCTCCACCCATCAGTCCCTGACAAAAACCATTTGAATTTCCTGCTCTCAGAGACATTTTTGCCCATCCTGAGGCCTTCAGGGACAGGACATTCCCTGGAGCAGCCATACCTGGATTCCTCGGAGCGACGAGACCCCCATGTACAGAAAGACCCCGTAAAGCACTGGCATCGGGATAAACTGGGGGAAAAAATGCAATCATTAATGGCTTTAAATTTCATTTGCAGCATTGCCACTCTCTCTCACCACTCCTTTCTCAGGTACTGCCTGAAGATTCCCAGCTTTCCCATGCTGGATTTTATCCAGCACGGATTTTGTTCTCTGTGTCAGGCTGATCTTTTGATTCATTTCATCAGAATAATCTTCTTTTCTAGAGAGGTTGGAGACAAAGAGGGGATTTCATCCATCAGGACCACATTTCATCTATCTGAGACCTCCTGTGGGGATAAAAACAATCTCAAAAAATTCTTGTGGGAATGCATGGAAGTGACGTCTGCTTTGAGCCTGGAGATGGCTCAAAGATGAGTCTGCTTTGAGCCTGGAGCTCCTGGAGCTGGGATTGTGTCTCCCTTGAGCCTGGAGCTGGGATTGTTGGATCCCTTGAGCCTGGAGCTGGGAAGCCTGTGGGGGGAACTTCGAGGGTTCAGGTCCTGGCAATGGCTCTTAGGAGGCTCTTCAGGGAGTGAATTGCAGCCAATAAAGTTCTGCTTGTATGAAAATGCTAAATTCTAACCCAAAGCGGGGGTAGATGTGTAGAGTTTGCATGCCCATGTTTGGGGAGGAGGGATGGCCTCCATGAGAAGCTGCTGGAAGTTTCTTCCATGTCTGGCAGAGCCAGCTCCAGCTGGCTCCAGGAGGGACCTGCTGCTGGCCAAGGTTGGAGCAAGGGCCCATGCTGGAGCAGCTTGTGGAGAGCTGTCTCCCATGGGAGGGACTCAGCAGAGAAGTTCCTGGAGAAGACTGGAGAAGTTCCTGGAGAACTGTCTCCCCTGGGAGGGACTGATGGGGAAGGGCTTTGGCTCCTCTCCATGAGGAGCAGCCAGAACAACCTGGGATGATCTGAAACCTCCATTCCTGTCTCCCGGGAAAGGGAAAGAGAAAGGGAAAGGGAAAGGGAAAGGGAAAGGGAAAGGGAAAGGGAAAGGGAAAGG